>BQKN01060239.1:57591-84122 GCA_022839385.1 Asparagus kiusianus
CCCGATGCACCTCCCTCCTCCTCCCTCGGTCCCCCTTTGCCCCTTCCCCGCCCCGCCGCCAGCGCGTCCCGATGTTAACTCTTTTTCTGTAACATGTTAACTCTTTCCCGTAACATGTTAACTCTTTTCTATTAACTGTTAACTCTTTTCTGTAACATGTTAACTCTTACAGCTAACATGTTAGCTGTAAGAGTTAACATGTTAGCTGTTAGAGTTAACATGTTAGCTGTAAGAGTTAACATGTTATCTGTAAGAATTAACATGTTATCTGTAAGAGTTAACATGTTACAGTAAAAAGTTAACATTTTATAGAAAAGAGTTAACATGTTACAGAAAAGAGTTAACATTTTACAGAAAAGAGTTAACATGTTACCGAAAAGAGTTAACATTTTACAGTAAAGAGTTAACATTTTACAGTAAAGAGTTAACATCCACTGACATAAGAAAGAGGAGGGTAAATTCGGGATTTAAATCAGCTGATATGTCTAATCATGAGCTGGCATGTCTAATCAAGTGCTGAAATGAGCTGGAATCATGATAGAGGGGCTTGGCCATATTTTTTTCAAAAAGGAGGGGCTAAAGCATATTAAAAAAAGTTGGGGGGCTAGAGCATATTGAAAATATAAATTTGGGGCCTTAAAGCAATTTTCCCATGTTTTAATATAATAACATTTATTTAAAGTGAATTTGTACCATATCTAAAATGAAAGAAAAATGACTATCTAATAAACATCTTTAATTTTTATTGTTATATAAATCCTAGTCTGTACCAGAGCACCTTAATATTCATGCTTTCAAGTGGAATATAATATTATTGGGGTTTTAACATCAAAACCACATTAACTTTTAGTAAAATTGATACTTACCACTTGTATTTATTTATTTATTTTTTGACAGAAACCACCTTAAATTGCCTACATCCTTCACATGTCACATATAATCATATTTTCACCTCAAAAAACACGTGAAGCGCCGATTTTACCCGCAACTGTAGCACGTGCAGAGCACGTGTGCCTTAATTTATTACTAAAATATAGGTTTTTTAATATTAGTCCCCTAAATCTTTCGTATTTTGGTACTAGTCCCTCATTTCTCTCTCTCTCTCCCACCCTCTAATTCAAGAAAAAAAAAACCTAACCTCAAATTGCCAAACCCTAGCCCAATCCTCAAACCCTAACATTCCAATTCGCTAAACCCTAACCTCACGTCCCCTCAATCCTCCCTCTCTTCCTCCCCAATTTAAGGGACCCCCCCTAATCCTCTCCTAAATCCTAACCTCACCTCCCCTCAATCCTCTCTCTCCAACCCTCTAATTCAAGGAATAAACCCCTCGAAACCCTAATGAATGAGCAAAAGATCGATGCTCTCTTGTGTGGACAATGCTCTTCGATGAAGATGGCATCGATTTGGGGGAGACATTTCAAAATATGATGATTTATGAAGGAATAAGATCAGATTGTATTTAGGGACTCCAGTGGAGATTTCTCAGTTGTGTGTTTTAGAGGAGATGAACTCCTCTCTATTTATGGACGTTCAATCCCCCCTCCGTCCCCAAAATAACCATCCTGATATCTCTCAATATCCCACGTTCTCCTCTCCATTTTTCTATTAGACCCGATCTCCAACAAAGAATATCCCACAGAACATGAGATATTCCCTACAACCAGATTAGTTCTCAACGGGTCGGGTAACAATTTGTTCATGAGGCCAAAACCACTTACATCTCCCACTTGGCTGAAATGGCCAAATATTTTCCAAGCACACACTCCCACTATCCGTGAGATGTGACTCAAGATGTAATTTCATATTTGCACTATCCATGAGATATATGCACTTTTCACTCTACGTGAATAAACCGAGTACAACCATTATCCACGATTGTCTCCTTTTATTATTCATGAAAGTTTCATTGACTTATACATTTCTATGTCCCATCAAACCAACATATTTGATGAATGTACTTTTAGGGATACCCTTCATTAAGGGATCAACAATCATATCACTAGTAGGAATATAAGTCACACTGACTTCTTCTTTCTCTGCAATATCACGAATATAATGATATTGTATCTCAATATATTTTCCTTTAGAACTATTTGCACCACTGTTGATCAAGCTAATGGCTGCTTGATTATCATAGTATATCTTAATTGGTCTATCCACCAAATTGAGATTCAAGTCCTTTAGGAACTGTCTTATCCAGACTGCATGAATAACGGCCATACTGTATGTACTCGGCTTCTTGTGTGTATCTTGCCACACATCCTTATTTCTTACTACCCCAAGAAATAGCTGCACCACCAAAATTGAACAAATGATCAGAAGTGGACTTCCTGTCATCTTTGTATCCTCCAAAATCAGCATCGGAGTAACCCAGAGCCTTAAACGAGTCTGCTTGATAAACTAACTTATGGTGCACAGTACCTTTTAGGTACTTTAAAATCCTCTTAACAGCCTCCTGATGTGTTGGACCAAGATTACTTTGATATCTACTAACCAAACTCAACGGATATGCCAGGTATGGTCTAGTACACAACATTGTATACATCAAGCTCCTAACAACTTGTGTATACTGGACACCAAGCGGTTTTTGCCCTTCTCCAAGATATTGTTCTTTACACAACCACTTTCCCATAACCAAAGGTGTTGACGCTGGATTACAATTCTGCATCCCAAACATTATAAGTATTGTATGCAAATGCATTTCTTGATTTAAGCTTAATATTCTAGACTTTCTATCCCTAAGGATCTGTATACCAAGAACATAGGATGCATCTCCCATGTCCTTCATCTCAAATTCACTACTAAGTGCTGACCTGATTCTGTTCAGCATTTCTATGTCATTTCCAGCCAGCAAAATATCATCCACATACAAGGATAATATTGTAAAACTATTGCCACTCTTCAAGATATATACACAGTTATCCAATTTATTTGCAACAAAACCAAGTTGGATAACACTATTGTGAAATTTGAGATACCACTGTCTAGATGATTGTTTTAAACCATATAAAGATTTCTTTACTTTATATACTTTGTTTTCTTGTCCTTCAATCTAAAATCCCTCAAGTTGATTCATATATATTACTTCCTTCAACTCTCCGTTAAGAAATACAGTCTTGCCATCCATTTGGAAAAGTTTCAAGTCAAGATGTGCAACAATTGCTAAGATAATTCTAATAGAAGCAAACTTAGCCACCGGAGAATAAGTCTCCTGATAATATATACATGCCTTTTGAGTAAAGCCTTTATCAACTAATCAGGCTTTAAATGTATTAATAGACCCATCAACCCGATATTTCTTCTTTAACACCTATTTACATTCTATGGACTTCCTATCTTCTGGTAAGTCACATAGCTCACATACATTGTTTCTCTCTATTGAGTCAAGCTCCCATTTCATGGCCTCTAGACATTGTCCCGATTCATGTGTGTTCATAGCATCCACATAATTCAAGGGATCAACTTGCTCATATATGTCAATATTTACCGAGAAACAGGATGGTTCACATGAATACATATAATAATCATCCATCCATGCAGGTGTTGTTCTGGGTTTTTTATTACCACTAAGGCTGATAGGTTGGACAGGTTCAGTTGGTTGATTTTCCATAGGCATATTCTCATTTAAGGGCTCATCTTCCATTATTGGATGATTTACTTCATCCACTATGTCCATGTCATCATTGGGAACATCATCTAAATCTAGCAGAGGTGGTACCGTCTCTTGAACTTGTTCCCTTTCCTCTAGATTTTCAAGAAAAGTAGCATCTCTACTTTCAATGACCCCTTTATCTTCTTAGAAGAATCTATATCCTTTAGATTTTTTAGAATAACCTATAAATCTATACTTTAAGGTTTTGAGATCCAGTTTATCTCTAACCTGAGATGGAATGAGAACATGTGCAACACAACCCCATTTTCTTAAGTGACTCAAATCGGGTTTGTGTCCATTCCAAATCTCATATGGTGTTGACTCGACTGATTTTATGGGAATTCTATTCAAAACATAATTCACAGTCAATACTGCTTCTCCCAAAAATCCTTGGAAAGACCATAGTGTGACAACATACACCTTACTGCATTCATTAATGTTCTATTTTTTCTTTCAGCCACATCATTTTGTTGTGTCATATAAGGCATAGTGGTATGTCTCTTAATATCATAATAAATGCAATAGTTTTCAAATTCCTTTGAGTTGAACTCTCCACCTCTATCAGTTCTTAACACCTTCATATACCTTCTAAGTTTCCTTTCTACTTCTATCTTGTATCTTTTAAAATATTCAAATACTTCTGATTTTCTATTTAAAAGACATACAAAAGTATACTTTGAGTAATCATCTATGAAGGTTATAAAATATTCTTTATTACCATGTGTCTTCACGCTTAACGACCCACAAATATCAGAATGAACTAACTCTAAAAATTCACTTGCTCTCTGACCTTCAGGAAATGACTTTCTAGTCATTTTCCTTGTTAAGCAGTGTTCACAAGGTAATATCCTTACACCTGTCAGATTTGGTAACAAATCCATTTTAATTATCTAATCTATCTTTCTATTACCAGGATGTTCTAGTCTCATATGCCATAGATCAAAATTAGATAAAAAACACAAGGAATAAAGAAAATCAGAATTCTTATTACAAATTTTAGGTTTTACAACGGAAAGACAGAACAAATCATATTCATGTACAAACTTGCCATAGCAAATACTTTCTTGTCTTTCCTAATAGAGACTCTATTATTGTAAACCTAACTTCAAGGCATTTCTTCAGGAGGGCTGAGACGGAGATCAGATTATGTCCTGTGCCAGGTGCATAAAACACTTCCTTGATAACCATGATATTGTCCCCAAGATCCAATCTGTACGAACCAATACCTTCAACATCTAGGTAGGTATTGTCCCCCATATAAATCCTTTGTGTTAGACCCTAGAGGGGGGGGGGGTGATGTAAAACCCCGTAAATTTGAATATTTTATGATAAATAATGATAAATATGTTATATGGTGAAAAATAATATATTTTGATGTTTGGATATGATATGAATTGATTTAAGATCAATTCAATGTATATTTGTGAAAATATGAGTGTAAATGCACAAAACATGCACAAAGGCCAAAAGAGTGAAAATCTGGGAATAATGACTAGTTATGAGTTTTTATGTTTTGCACACTGATGTAGTTAGAATTTGGAAAAGTGTAAAAGATAAAAGTTGTAGGTCTGTTCAACAGCTTTCCAACAAGTCTTATATCATCTCATTCTGAGGTCGGATGAGAAAGTTACAACCAAAATACAGAAGGTTATTTTCCTAGTCAGACTAGGTTTCCTGGTTCGGGTCTAACATGTTTGTTTCGGGTTTGCCTCTATAAATACTTGTATTTTTCATGAAAAATCATTTTTTTATCATATCTAAGAACCCTAACAGCCACCAAATCCCCATAAACCCTATTTTGAATTCTTGGAGAAGATTGGAGGCTTTCAAGTTGGGTTTTTGTTGATTTTTGGCTTTTGGAGTGGAGATCTCCTTCGACGTTGCGTCTAACAAGTTTTCCTACAACCCCAAGCGAGTATCATCTCTACTAATCCTCCTCCCAGTTTTTAAAATATTTTTGAAAAGTTTTTAATGAGTTTTATAGAGCCTAATTAATTAATTTGTGTATAAAAATTGGATCTTTTGTATATATGTATAAAGACTAGGTCTTTCATGTTAAAGAGATTAAGCACGAATTTACAGAAGTATTTTAAGATCTAAAAATAATTTAAAATATTGTTTATCTGAATTTAGATGTCTTATTCTTCGTTTTAAAGTTTCGTGCATGATTGAATATTTACATATGATTTCTTGTGCAAATAATCATGCTTGTTATGTTCTGCTAAAAATCTGCTGCACATATATACTATTGAACTAGAAATTTGAAATAACAAATAAAATCCAAATTGAACCAAACTAATGCCAATTGAAAGATATGTGAATCTAGTTTTCAAAACAGAAAACCATACCTAAAGATAGTTTTCCTAGAGAAATATATGCTCAATTTACTGATGATATATTCTGCAGAAAATCTGCTGCACATATGAAATGTTTAACTGGAAATTAGAAATATCATATGAACTCCAAAATGAACCAAATCAGTGACAAATGATAGCTATTTGAGTCTAGTTTCCAAAACAAAAAACTATTCTTAAAAAGAGTTTGTCCAGAGAAAGATATTCTTAATTTACTAATGATATGTTCTGCAGAAAACTGCAGATGTGCTGATTTGAAATAAATTGATATATTACGTAAAGGTTTCTTTAGTTTCGCTCTTGTTTGTTATTTTTGAGAGAGTTTCTCGATATTGTACTATTATATTATAATGATTAAGAGTTGTTTAATACCTGGGATGATGGTGAACTTCAGATGTGGACACGCACACCAAGATTTGTGCATGTATGCTATATTGTGTTAGATTGACACACTTTTGACACGAGTTAAATTGATAAACGCATATGAATAATGATGTTCTATACGTATCCGGAAATAGGGAGATGAAACCTATTTGCCGCAGAACGATTGAGTAAGAGTACTACAATAGTATCGTTATTACATGTATCCGGAATAGGAAAATAATAAACCCTATTGCCGCAGAACGATTGAGTAAGAGTATTACAATAGTATCGTTATTATATGTATCTAGAATAGGAAAATAGTAAACCCTATTGTCGCAGAGCGATTGAGTAACGAGCATTACAAAAGTATCGCTATAGTACAAGATGATGCACACATAGATAATTGATCAGTTATAAGTTTTACTTCCCAGATAGATTGCCCGCGAGTAGGGTATTTCCTTTAAGAATTTGATACACCCGTTATGGACGGCAGATATATTTGTTTTAGCTTAGTTGGTATCCTCTTATGTTAGAGCAGGTCACTCGGACGTAATTCGAGATGAGATGATTATTCTTTATGTTGGAGATTGGAGTATTTATCATTGATTATTTGTTTTTTATTCATAGAGAGTTATATGAATGATTTGATATATATATGTACTGACTCTATTTTCTTATATACTCCTACCCCTTCTCCCCTGGGGAGAGGTAGTGATGATCTCGCTAGCGCTTTGACGCTCGTTGTTTTTCCCCCCTTTCAGGCAGCGAGTCTGGCGCACGGAGAGTCGCAGGTTGATGAGACTTCTTAGTTGTCCATTTAGTTACTTATCATATTTTGTAGTTATTGTAGAACTCCACATGTAGTTGATTATTTTCAGAATCTAAATTGGTATTTTGTTTCATAGAGTTGAGAGCTATTGTGAGACTTTGTTTATGTGACTCATTGTATTTGAGATTCAGTTCAGACTCAGAGATATGTCTATTTTATTCCAGTTGGGCTCATTATTAATTTTTCATATGCTTCTTCTGTGTACATTCGGTGTTGTCCTATTTCTATTTTTACCTATCTGTACCTTCACCTATTTATTGTTTTCACTAAAGAGATAGTGATTGTGATGGTGAAACTTGTCATAGCATGGTGGTTGGTGCTTGGCAGGTTTGACAATTCGGGTTTCACATGGGACTACAGCCTTGTGTGAACTCTGGAGCGTCACAGTTTGTATCAGAGCTCTAGTTCTAGCATCCTTAGGATCATTCCTGTGTCAAATTATGGAGCTAGGATAGAGTTTCCTAGGATTAACGTATAGAGTCCGTTAGGAATTCCTAGAATGAGTGAGGACGATACGTGCGTATATCTTAAAATTTCAAAAAAAATTTATGACAATTATTTTATGTTGATTTAAAGTATTTGTGTGAATACTATATGTTATGAATACGTATTGTGATACGTTATATATGTATATATGTTTGCGATCTCACTTACTGTGATCATAAGCTCTCCTCTCGATATTATAAATGTTAGAACGAGGATGCAGTCGAGATAAAACTCATACCCGGAGAGCTGGGCAAGCAGAGTCCGAGCCGCAAAAGGCTCCACAGTATTTGATCGACTTTATGACTTCGTTTGCAGAAACAGAGACTAGCAACACTCGAGGAGGGAGTAGCGAGCCACATTATATTTTCTGGAGTTCCACCACCCGTTGTACTAATTGTGCCAATTGAAGAGGTAATACTTATGATTATATTATCACAACCATTTGTTGATAGAAATACAGAGCAGGAGGCTTGGCTCTGTAAGAATAAGAAAGATGTAGGACACTGAGAACACCATAGTGCAGGGCACATTGGATTTATATGCAGCTTATAAATAAAAAGGAATATGTGAAAATTCCTTAACGTAGACTCGGTACCAAACCAGAGGTTAAATATATTCAGCACAGAGGATATATCCAGAGAATAGCAGCAAAGGATAGCTACGATTTTAGACTTTCGTCGGGACAGTGAATATCACTTATTTGGGAAAATTTTGTTTACTTTTTCAACAAGCAGTTAGAGCTAGTTTGCTTAAAACAGTAAGATATACCTATAGTTAATTACGAAATCAAGACTAGCATGATGGCAATGTCAAGGGCAAGAGGCCTATTATGGGATCTAGAGGACCCCAACAGCGGGATAAGGATTTTTACTATCAGCAATAAAGACATTACAAGAAGATAGCACAATATGATCTGATAGCGCTGCAGCAGCGCATGATTTGGAACACATGATACAATTATAATAAGATCGGACATAGAGCGAAGAATTATCGCAGTACACCAGCATGAGACTACCATGATAGAGATCAGGGTCAATAATCTTAGGCTAGCAGTTACGGCCAGCATCGGAGGATAGATGTGCTACTGGTTATTCCGATGATTTAGGGGCCTATAGGCCAGAATTGCGCTATTCAGAGTATTCATCAGTGTCAGATGGACCCATGTGTTTCACCGCCAGCTGTAGGCTGTCTAAAAATCACAATAGATAGCTTATCCCCCATCAAATACCGATGATGGAAGTTACAATCTGACGACTTCCAGAAGGCTACAATTTGAAGACTTTCACATAGATCGCTGAAGGTTACAATCTGACGACCTTCACGACAACTGATGAAAGCTCTAATCAACGGCCTTCACAATCAACATCGGGAGTTACAATCTGACGACTCTCATATTCTCAAGGAGCCAAGACGAAGATTACAAGATAATGATCTTTGCAACGCTATGACAGAAAGAGATTACTTGGTAATAATCTCTTCAAGGCAAGACGCGGAGATCCTCCCCGTGTGTCAACATCAAAACGCTAGGGTCGAATCCCGCGTTACAACATCAAAACGCTAGGGTCGAATCCCGCGTTACAACATCAAAACGCTAGGGTCGAATCCCGCGTTACAACATCAAAACGCTAGGGTCGAATCCCGCGTTATAACATCAAAACGCTAGGGTCGAAACCCGCGTTACAACAAATCAAACACGAGCGACCCTTGCGTTCATTGGTGTTCAGCCAACACCCAACCTCGCGTCTCGATTCTAAGACGTGAGGTTAGGGTCCTGAACGCCAAGGTGGACGTTTGACTCGTTCAAGCACGAGTTGAACGGTTGCAGGAACCGTTTTCCCCACGATCTGAGGGATTTCCGCCCCACTTGGGAGCGGATTAAGGGGTCAGTTACACCCTACTTAGGAGAGATTTAAGGGGCGGTTACACCCCCCTAATCCCCTATAAATAGGGGTAAACTCAACTGAGTTCAGGTCCTTTTTTTTTGGCTGGCTTTTGGAAACGAAGACTTGGCAGCAAAGGAGGGGATCCTTGGAGCATTTCTAGAGCTTGGGAGATCTGCAACAGGAGCTTCTTCATCCTTGGCTTACAACCGATTTTCGGTTCCAAACAACTCTTTTACAGAGTTCTTCAAAACTCATTCAGAGTTATCAACTCGTCCAGAGTTTTAAACTTGCCACGCAAGTTCTCCACAACGTCAAATCGTGAGGAGAAGACATCGTTCCAGTGAATCAAAACGTCGGATCGTCAACGGAGAGCAAACTCGACGCGAGCATTCGAGGGAGGCATTCCATCGCCACCGTGAAGAACCCAGTTTTAAACAAAGGAGAAAACCAAATTCGTTTTCTTCTCTTTTGTAATCAAGTTGTAATCGGAATTAAAGGAATTCAATTCAAGTTTCTTTTATTCTCTTCCTTGCAATTTTTTTTCCAACATACACCAGCAGCGTAGCAGGCGTCGGCCACCAGCAGAGTTTATGTAGTCGCGCCACGTGATCATAGTGCGAGCAGAGTTTTCATAGTAAATTCTTATCCAGCTCGAATCTTGTTGATTCAGAAGCTTCGCATTTTTTTATCTATCATGATGTCATAATTAGACATCAGCTTGTAGCGTAGCGCTTCGGCGTTCCATTATCAGTTTCTACTCCTTTAGGGGAGGTGTCTCTATTAGAGAGTATATGTAGGAAATGTGTCATCAGTATAGATGAGTTTGAGTTCATCTTTGTCATGGTCGTGTTGTGGATGTCGAATTTCGACGTCATTCTTGGTATGGAATGGTTATCATCCTACAATATCAGTACCGACTGTTTTACTAAAACAGTACGCTTGTGAGTATTCGTTGGGATTGTATAGATAGTAGCAACCTCATAGGGTAACCAGAATGCGGAGTCATTTCTGGAATACGTCAAAGAGGTGATGATACGGGATCGAAGTGCAGTTTTGAGCGAGACCGGAGTTGTCTCAGTATATCAGGATGTCTTTCAGGACATACCTATGTTTTCTCCAGTGAGAGAGGTTGTTTCCCTACATCGAGTTGCAGTAGGCACCGTACCAATTTTCCGAGCACCCTATCATATCTTATGGCACCCGCTGAGATGAGGGAGCTACAGACTCAGGTAGATGAGTTGTTAACTCAGGGGTTTATTTGTCAGAGTTATTTTCATGGAAGCACAGGTCTTCTTCGTGGGGAAGAAGGACTATAGCATGCGATTGTGTATCGATTATCGTGAGTTGAACAAGGTCATTTTTCGGATCATGGATCCACTGTCGAGGATTTATGACTTGTTCGACTAGCTGTGGGAGCATAGCATTTCTCAAAGATTGATCTTCATTCTAGTTATTTCCAGTTGCGAGTGCAGTAAATGGATATTTCCAAAACCGCATTTTCTGACTCGATATGGGTCTTTTGAGTTCTTGTCATGCCATTTGGACTGACCAATGCACCCGTGGTATTCATGGATTTGATAGACCGGGTTTTTCGTCTATGTTAGGACCAGTTCGTAGTCGTTTTATTGACGATATTATTATCTTTTCGAGATCGGAGACAGAGCGCGAGTGGCATCCTCTATTGGCATTGCGGGGATAGCGGATAGTCGAGATTAGAGGCATCAGTGATATACTGAGTTCAGCAAATACGAGTTTTAGCTATAAGAGATCAGATTTTTAGGCCACGTCATCAGCAGGTGGGGCATAACAGTGGATCCAGCCATTGTTGAGGCGGGTCAGTAGGGCCCGTCGCGCTACTTCGACCCTTGTACGCGTTTTTAATGGTTTTGAGCGATTTTCTTATGATTTATCTGTTCCAGGGGTTCCAAACTGACTTGATATCATCCACAAAGGTGGTCAGGCCGTTATTGACTGAAGATAAGGCCAAATCACTCATTCTTATCCAAATACCCCCATCCAAAGCCTATAAATACATGCCTATGGGCTCATTTCACAGGGGCAGAATTTTATCAAGACGAGGAGGTGCTACCGAGTTGGAGAGCAAGGAAGCACAAATTTCATAGGAGGCTAACTGATCTCAGCAAAGTTTTTCAGCATAAAGAGGGAGAGTTCGAGAGATCTGAAGCCTCGTCCGTCCGTTACTTGAGATTAGGCTTGGTCTTAATCTCGAGAAGAGCTACTGATTTTGGTTGGTCGATTTCAGAGATTCAAGCGAATACTTCCTTGGTGAAGTAGGAGCTCTGTCAATTTTCTGTCAACCGGATTCGATCCGTAGACGGTCCACGGATAAACCCCGGCACAAGCAAAGATCCTGCGAAAGTAATAGGCAATAAACATCTGTTGTGTGTTGTTTGAAAGAGAGTTGTAATCTATTTTTATTGTATTGAAAGTCTTTTAAAAAGGCTATCTTTGTTTTGAATTTATTGTAACGCCCGAAGTTATAATGAATTCAGCAATGAAAACAATTTTTTACCCAAACACGCTGGCGACCACAGTGGGAGCCAACAGCCTTTCTGCGAAGGCTGATGTGTCGTAACCTCAGATCCGGATCCCGGTTGAAGAAGAGGTCGAGTACGAGTTCGACCAATAGAAGTTCGAGGAGTATCTATCGTTCTCCTCCTCCAGATCCTCCTCCACTCACAAGCGTAGGAAGATCAACACCCCTGTTACTGCGGTAGCGGCACCTTGCAACGCCTCTCCGGCCTTCAACAAGGTCGGATCTGCAGACTCCTCCTCAATTAAGAAGTTGAGTACTGAAGGCACGCCAATCTTATCGAAAAGGGCACGTCAAAGGCAACGTCAACGCCTCACGTGCCAGCTCACCAAAGCTTTGGAGCCAATCGACGGGATCTATTACAAGTCATATTTAAAGTTCAGGAAGCGTCAAGCACCCTAACAGTGATAAAATGCCCCCTCCTCAAAATTATCAACAAGCGAATGGATCCAAGTCAAAAGGATTCGTTCAACTCTTGAGGAGCGAATTCAGAAGCGTCGCGCACTACTTGCGCACGCATGAATTCTTGTGCAAAAGGAACAAAAGATGCAGAAGAAGGACATAGCCAAGAAACAACCAAGACTGTATCAAACTTGGAGGCCAAAGTCCAAGACAGTGGGTGAAAAGATAAAAAATTACGGGTCACTCAAATCGACCCTCCAAGCCGCGGGTCACTCAAGTCTGACCCTCCCAGTCGCGGCACCCCAAAGTGACCCTCCCAACTGTGGGTCACCAAGTCCTGACCCGCGCCAGGGCCGAGACAGGAGACACTCTGCACCCGTTTGTCTAATTTCGTCGAGTCCCGCCCCTGCTCTGATTGATCCAATACTTCTAGTGAAGCCTCGCGGCAGTGTAGATTTGTTCAAAAGCAAGAAGCCAATGGTGGATCATTCGGGTCCTTTGCACAAGGATTGATGCAAAGTTTCGATCAAAGAGCGCTTGGGTCCGGTGACTGAACCCCGAGCAACTACTCGAGCTGGAGGTCGCACTCACACTTATAACAAGTTTGAGGCTTCTCGTAAAGAGGAAACTCTCATTGTCGACCACCTCGGACTGCAAGTCAGTGCCCAAGAGCCCGTTGAGGTCCCGCGCTCACAAAAGCGTGGCTCTAAACGTGTGACTCTTGAGAACGCCATCAAAGCGGCAAGTCCTCAGAAGGAAACATGTTCGTCAGACGACGATGTTATACCTGAGAAGTCGTACCGACACACGGTAGATTGCTCCGGTCATCATGCTAATCAGTTATACTATCGGGCTGGGGGTACGAACAAACCTCGGAAAAGGAGTAACCGAGAAGCGGACTCTTATTGTCCGTGTGTCAAAATTATCAGAGCAATGTTATCAGCATGTAGTTGCCCCAAGACCGTTCCGTAGAGGGTCTCAGTATTTGAGAGGATCTCTAACGAAATGACTAAGTCTAAGCTAAAACATTTCCACAAGAAACGATCGGTCGTTCAAGGTGACGAACTTCCAGAAGTCACAATTAACATGGCTGATAAAGGAAAGTCAGCTCGACCTTCTAGTTCTGACCCCTTCGTATCTCATCATCTAACTAGGCTACGTGTAGAGACTACTAGACGTAGGGATTATCAAAGAATGCAGAGGGGATTATCCTCGATGATGAAGCATCAGATGCCAACTCTGCAGTTACTTCCGATAAAATGATATCCAATCCGGGGTAATCCCGTGAAGTATTTATGATTAACACGAGCAAGTGGCCAAAATCATCGAGGATGCATTGTCTAAGCAAAAAGAGAACTTTGAGTTCGAAATGGAAATGGCTATGCTGCGGATGAGGGAAGAGCATGACCAACATATCCGAGCCTTGTCGAATCAGATAGGTGAATCCATTCGTCGCAATAATATTAGTCAAGTAGCTAAAAATTCAGATAAACACCTTAATGTTGATAACCCTCTCGTTGGCCAGAACGCTGAGGGTGGCCCCACTAAGGATAACGACGCTAGGGGTGGTCCCACCGAAGATGATAATACTGGGGGTGGCCACGTTGTTCCTTTCAGAAATCGTCCAAAGCATGATATAGATGAGGACGAGAAGATGAAAGATCTCGAGAGCAAAATCAACACTCTGATGTCTGCTCAAGAGGTGAAGAAACCGGTATTCCGTGTTCTTACCCAAGAGAGTGGGACTCAATAGCATACCCGGTAAAGTTCAACCTGATCAACTTCACACCGTTCGATGGAAAGGGTTCGCCCACTCAACATCTGATCTATTTTAAGTCTCACTTGGGCATGATCTCTAGCAATAAGGCATTGATGGTCCGGTCATTCGTTGGCACCCTTTGCGGACCCGCCTTCGATTGGTACCGCCGCCTCAACCCTGGAAGCATTAACAGCTAGGAAGACCTGGAGAACTTTTTCCTCGCCCACTTTGATAATGAAGCTGATGTGCCAATTAGGACACTCTTCGAAGAGAAATAGGAATACGATGAGACGGTCGACAACTTCGTCAAGCGCTTCCGGAATAAGGCGATGAACTACCAAGATCCGATCACAGAGGACTTCATCCTCCAAACCTATCACAACAACCTCTCTTTGGACGTGTTGGAAGTTATGGGAGTAGCACCATCCAATACCTGGAAAGAGTTGAAAGTGCACGGAGAGCAGGCCGAACGCTTCCTCAGAAGGAAGAAAGCCAAGAGAATCCAACCGATGGCTAACCCTCTGAACTCAAACTTCGTCTCCCATGGTAAGGAAAAGGCACCTGTAGCAGTTGTTGACATTAATCAGACGTCGCAACAACAACCCCGGAGATAGCGAAATACTTCGGGTCCAAAACTCCAAAAAGAGTACTCCTTCAAGGATGAAGACGTTCCAGCCATTTTTGAGTCCCTCCTTGAAAATAACAAGATCAAACTACCACCTATTGCAGATCAGGAGGAAGCGGACAACACTGCGGATCCGAAGTACTGTGCGTACCACAGGAGGATCCTTCATCCTACCAAGGTTTGCTTCACTCTCAAGAATAGCATTCAAACCTTAGTTGAAGCCGGCGTTATAACGCTAAATTAAGCCGAATGAAGACTCTGACAAGTATAAGAGTATAAACTGCTCATTCTGACACTCCGAAGAGTATACGAGTATAAACTGCTTTTCAATACTCTAACAGGTATATGAGTCTAAACTGTTTCTTTTCTTTCACAGGAAGTTCCTAGAGAGTGTCATGCTTTGTATTCTTAAGGATAACCCGATCATATAACTAAGTACAATGTTAGACCCGGTTTCACAAAAGAATCTAGGGTGGATGATTCATGTAACGGGAAGTTTCCGAAGGAATTTTATATAGTGTATTCTTAAGGATAACCCGGTCACTATAAGAAGGTGATGAAAAAGAAACTCCCACTCAAACTCTCGCTATGTCTGTGCACTTAACACTCCCATTGTTAGAGTCTGGACATAGTATTCGAAATTTTAATCTCCTGATTATTGACAATGGTCAAACCCCTCCGTGTTAAGTATTTGTTACTTAACACTAGGAACCCCCTTTGAGTGATTTGTACGAATTAACACTCCCGTTGTAATTTGTACTCCCACTCTTACTGTCCACTCGGTCAAACCTTCCTACAGTTAGGACCACGACCAAAGTCCCCTCTTGATTCCTTCCGTGAATGAGAGGTCTATTTTCAAATCGAGTGATCAAACCTTCCTACAGTTAGAGTCACCTCAAACTCCCACTTGGTCAAACCTATAACAGTTAGGCCACAACCAAAATCCCCTCTCGATTCCTCCAATGAACGAGAAGTCCACGAATCAAGCGATCAAACCTTCCTATAGTTAGGATCGTCTCAAGTCTCCCACTCAGTCAAACATTCCTACAGTTAGGCCAAAACCGTAATTCGCTCTCGATAAATGAGAGACTCACATTTAGTTCGGCAATCAAACCTTCCAAAAGTTAGGACTACCCGAATCTTTTTGATTCTCGGAGTGGAGATCCCACTCTTAGTTTCACCTTCCCGAATTCTTAAAGTGGAGATCCCACTTTGAGTTTTCTTTGCAACTGGAGATAAAATATAAAATTCTTCCTCTTCAGTTTTGGGAAATAGAATATAAAATTCTTCCTCTCCCACATCGGGTTTGTCTTTACCCCAAAAGAAGACCTGGAGATAGAATATAAAATTCTTCCTCTTCATCATCAGGTTCGTCTTTCCCCCAAGAGAAGACACCGCCTTTTTTCATAATTCTCAAAATCCATGCTTCATAAGCACGGGGAATTTTATCCTGAATCCTAAGTAGGGATAAGTCAACGCCTAATATGCGTTACCGGTTTAGTCTTTCACAAATTGAAGAAGATATCATAATCCGAGTCTAGGGATTTTTATTCCGTAGCCTAAGTAAGGATAAGTCAGAGCCTAACACGCGTTGCCGGTTAGTTCTTGACCGTAAAAAGAACAAAAACCTACATAGTCGATATTGTGGCAGGTTGTTATTAATAATACCATAATCCGTACCTCACACGTACGGGGAATTTTATCCCGAATCCTAAGTAGGGATAAGTCAACGCCTAACACGTGTTGTTGGTTTAGTCTTTCACCGATTGAAGAAGACACCAGAATCCGAGTCTGGAGACTTTTATCCCGAAGCCTAAGTAGGGATAAGTCAGCACCTAACACGCGTTGCCGGTTAGTTCTTGACTGTAAAAAGAACAAAAGCCCACATATTCGATATTGTGGTAGGTTGTTATTAATAACACCATAATCCGTACCTCACACGTATGATGAATTTTATCCCGAAGCCTAAGTAAGGATAAGTCAGCGCCTAACACACATTGCCGGTTAGTTCTTGACCGTAAAAGAACAAAAGCCCACATATTTGATATTATGACAGGTTGTTATTAATAACACCATAATCCGTGCCTCACACGTACGGGGAATTTTATCCCGAATCCTAAGTAGGGATAAGTCAACGCCTAACACGCGTTGTCGGTTTAGTCTTTCACTGATTGAAGAAGACACCAGAATCCGAGTCTGGGGACTTTTATCCCAAAGCCTAAGTAGGGATAAGTCAGCGCCTAACACGCATTGCCGGTTAGTTCTTGATCGTAAAAAGAACAAAAGCCCATATATTCGACATTGTGACAGGTTGTTAATAATAACACCATAATCCGTGCCTCACACATATGGGAAATTTTATCCCGAATCCTAAGTAGGGATAAGTCAACGTCTAACACGCATTGCCGATTTAGTCTTTCACCGATTAAAAAATACACCAGAATTTGAGTCTGGGGATTTTTATGCCGAAGCCTAAATAGGGATAAGTCAGCGCCTAACACGCATTGTCGGGTAGTCTATTCCCGTGAGAAAGACGAAGTCTACGTATTCAATATCGTAGCACGAAAAAAGTTAACTCTTTTAGCACAACGTCACATGCAGAACGGATTTAAACAATCCGCATGCAAGCCCGATTCAAACGGTAATCGGTGAAGACACGTCAAATCTGTTGATGGCTGAGGATTTGCCAAAAATCTTGAGTCTGCATCTGCATCTGATACATGTGGTCGGGTAGTCTATTCCCGTGAGAAAGACGAAGTCTACGTATTCAATATCGTAGCACTAAAAGAGTTAACTCTTTTAGTATAACGTTACGTGTGGAACGAAATTAAACAATTCGCACGCTAGCCTGACTCAAACGGTAGTCAGTAAAGGCTCATCAAACTCGTTGATGGCTGAGGGTTTGCCAAAAATCCTATAAAGTGTGAGAGTCATTGATGCACCAGCTTCATTAGTTAGTCTCATTGCTTGAGGATCCAATAACTTCAGAATAAGAGCCATACATGCAGAAGAATTAGCTTTAATAGTTGGTCCTACAGCTTCGACATTTAGGACCGTCATGCTCCAACACCTTAAGAGCTTAAATTGTGTAGAATCCAGTAAACGTACGAGTATAATCTATGTTAACACTGGTCAACGCGTTACAGCAAAGGTTAATGTCGGTCAACGCGCTACGGTAAAAGTCGAGGCCGGTTAACGCATCGACGGTTTCGCCAAAATAAGGCTAAGGAAAAATTCTGGATTAAAGGATGATTCCAGGGAGTTCAATCGCATTCAGATATGAATTTCTGACGAAGATGATCAGTTCAAAGTCAACTCAATGACATGAGCTAAATTCAGAAACTTGCGCATCAACTTCAGTTCAAGATTTTGACAACGGTCAGACGATAAACGCAGTGCCGGAAGAACTTCATCTATTCGACAAAATACTGAATAGACTAAAGGCTGAAGAAGTCTATAATTGAAGCAATTCACAGGTCCCTTTACGAGATTGAGGAAAAGGCCTATCTTATCCAAAGTATTCCAGACTCTTCTATAAAAGAATGAGTCTGAAATACTTTGGAGAGGGTATCTATAGGCGTCTAAAAATGCCTATAGGTGTCCACACACAGCTCAAGATGGAGATAAGATGACGAACGTCGTTATCCAAGTCTAGGAGGATTATCTGACGCTGACAAGTGCATGAGCCAGAATGACGAACCAACTGTGTATCATACGCTCACCAGCCACCTCCAATTGTCCGAACACGTGCGTCGCTCAACACGCGTGTATCAATCAGCTCGCGCGCGACGGTCAATACGCGTTCGTCAATCAGCTCGCGCGCGTCGGTCAGCTCGCGCTCATCAATCAGCTCGCGTGTGTCGGTCAACACACGCGCGTCAATCAGCTAGCGCGTGTCGGTCAACACACGCGCGTCAATCAGCTCGCGCGCGTCGATCAGCTCGCACGCACACGCGCATCAATCAACTCGTGTGTGTCGGTCAACACGTGCACGACAATCAGCTCGCGCGAAGTGTACAAGTCAAACACGACATGCAAGTACATGAAACGGTGAAAAGTACAAGTCCCGAAAAGCAAAGCGCCAAAAAAAAAGTTTGGCAAAGGCGGCGAACCCGCGCCGACACGGGACGGCACCGTCCGACCCGTGCAAGCGCAGGTCAGACCGCGCCGACCTGCGCCCCCTGCGGGTCAGCAGGGGCCGTCGCGCTGTTTCGAGCTCCGGATGTGTTTTCGATGGTTTTGAGCGGTTTTCTCGGGATTTATCTATTCCAGGGGTTCCTAACTGACTTGATATCATCCACAAACGTGGTTAGACTGTTATTGACTGAAGATAAGGCCAAATCACTCATTCTTATCCAAATACCCCAACCGAAGCCTATAAATACAGGCCTAGGGGCTCATTTCATAGGGGCGGAATTTTATTAAGACGAGGAGGTGCTGTCGAGTTGGAGAGCAAGGAAGCACGAATTTCAGAGGAGGCTAACTAATCTCGACGAAGTTCTTCAGCATAAAGAGGGAGAGTTCGAGAGATCTGAAGCCCCGTCCGTCCGTTCCTTGAGATTAGGCTTAGTCTTAATCTCGAGAAGAGCTACTAATTTCGCTTGGTCGATTTTAGAGCTTCAAGCGAATACTTCCTTGGTGAAGTAGGAGCTATGTCAATTTTTTGTCAACCGGATCCGATCCGTAGGCAGTCCACGGATAAACCCCGGCACAGGCAAAGATTTCGCGAAAGCAATAGGCGATAAACACCTGTTGCGTGTTGTTTGAAAGAGAGTTATAATCTATTTTTATTGTATTGAGAGTCTTATAAAAAGGCTATCTCTGTTTTGAATTTATTGTAACGCCCGAAGTTGTAATAAATTCAGCAATGAAAATAATTTTCTTCCCAAACACCGCTGTCGAGAGCAATGAAAATAAAATCCCTAATTATAGAAAGCAGCATATAAAACATATAACTTGTTTTCCTCAAGTGACGCCAACGACCTTCGCCTCCAGTGATGCCGACAGCTGTTTGTAGCAGTCTTCAACAGGACTTTTGCCGATAAGCTTCTTTGGAAAGAAGGGATGCGACGATATGACTCTCACGCTTACTATATAGGCGTATCATCGTTGGCGACGCCTGGGTTCTCGAGGCAGAGCACAATTTCTGAGATCGAAGGAAAGGAAGCAGCGATTTGGGGAGTTGGTTTATGAGATCAAAGGGAACGAAGAGGCGATTTGGGGGAAAGAAACGGCGATTTGTGGAGTTGGTTTCTGAGATCGACGAAGGGAACGAAGCGGTGATTTTTTGGGGAAATGAAAAGAACGAAGCGGTGAAAGGAGATATTTTGGGAATTGAAGAGGATGAAGCGGTGAAAGGGTAAAATTGTCAGGTGGCGTTTCAATTGCCAGGTGCCGTTTCAATGGGTAACAATTTTTAGTAATAGTATATAGATATGCCTAAATCGAGCAATGGAAGAGTTCATATTGTGCGACAACATTGTCACATACTCTGCTTTTTATTCCCACTTATCCCAACATTTTATAAATTTATTGCAAACTGCAAGTATTATGAAATTAGGATACAAATAGTGTAACAAAGAAACTCACACTCACAGTAAGGTAGAGCTTCGCATCAAATGTAACTACATTTTTTTCCCTATCAACACATTTAAACTTGTCAATAGATAAGCAAAAAAATTATTGATAAATATAATTAGAAAAGCTAATGTCCACATTTAAGGAATTCATACATTTTTTGGATTATGTTAATCTGTTGCGGTAGAAAAAGATGGACAAAATCTAATTACTTTAATTGTGTTTTGTGTAATAGCAAAGTGATTAATTCTAAAGTTTCTTGTGCGCATTGACAAATTATTTTAGAAATATGTGACCAAAAATAACAAAAGCCTAAATGATAAAATCCATAAATTGATTAAAAAACATTACTGTACCAAAGTTTTTTTTGGAAAATAACCTAAAATTCAAATGTCCAAGAAAATCTAAATCACAAAAGTGAGAACTTCAAAACTGCTAAAATAAATAAATACATCTAGAAAATTATATGCTTACATACACTGATTGCATCCTCACTGGTTGCATCATATACGGTGACATCTCTCAATCCTACATAAATCTGAATCACAAACGGTAAGCTCAAATCCTAAAAATTCCCACAAAATGTTAAGAACTTCATGAAGAATAATGCAACGCATTCCTAGTCATACATATTTACAAAGCAAAAACCCAATGTTGAAAATCTGATATTTAAATCCACAGTGCAAAAACAGTCCAAATTAGCGAAAATAAAAATAATAAATTGAACCTTTAAACTTCTGCCATTAGCCTGAGTTGGGTCTCTTACCTAAAACCAAACTTTAAGTTAAAAAAATAGAGCAGAACCGTGACTCGGGTTCTCTCCACTGATGTTGATGCTCCTACATACACTGCCACTGAGGTCGAAGGGATCGATCAAAGTAAAATTAGGCTAATTTATAAGAAGTTAATAACTTCAAGTAGAGAAATTAAGAGTAACAACATCATATGATGAGACTGTCACTCATTACAACGTTATCACAATGAACAACAGCTCAATGAATAACTCAATTCCAAAAAAAGAAAAAAAAATTGATTCGAAGAATCTAACACGTAATATCAAAATTAACAAAACGAAACCTTACATCGAATTAGTAAAAATAGACTGTAGTCTAGAAACCCCAACTCCTCCTAAAATACATAATAAATTACGTAATATTATTAGAAATAAAACGCCTAGAATAATCTTAATTGAACAATAATGTAGAGAAGATTAAAAGAGATTACCTCGTTAAATTTTTAAGACATTTTTTAACGACTCTCATAAGGCATCACTAAAAACCATAAGGCTTATAGATGGTTCGTCAAGAGAAGTTAAGCTATACTGATAGATAGCAAAAGATGTGCTTCACTTGAAGGAGAATTAGAGACACCTGTATAAATATTTTTTGATAAAGATAAACGTATAAATTAGCTTAATTTATCCTCCCAGTCTAGTGGCTGAACTATTTGGAGCTCTTGTTGACAATTTGAGGACACAACAAATAACAAAGGCAAAAACTCAAACACCTCAAATGCAAGAAAAAAGGACCTAGTTTTACATCAAAAGTTCCATGGCTGCAAAGTGCCAAGCTTTGATACAAAATTCAAAAAAGACCCAATATAGAAAAGGTGAAGAATAAGAGAAACCCGTGAAGGAAAACTGAAGAAAAATGATTACCTATAAAAGAGACGTTTGAGTATTCAAAGCCCTGACTGTATTAGTAACTCCGATAAAAATCCAAGCCCCCTCACTGATCATGCAGCCAACTTCACTTCCCATACTAACAACCCCAACACACTACAAAAGAAAACCCATATGAGACAATTCAAAATAATCAGCAAATTAAATTCAAAACCATTAGAACACATTAAGACAGTAATTTACTTGGCCACTCTGACAATCCCAAACCCGAACAGTCTCGTCCTTGCTCCCCGAATACAACTTATCTGAGCCCGAAGGTAATGCAATTCCTATAATAACCTGCAAATCCCAATGCTCATCAAAATTTCAAACTACAAAAGACACAAGATGGGGAAATAATCAGCAAAAAGATCTCACCTTTTGGTGGCCTTGTAGAGGGGTGAGCAAAGAGAAGCTATCACTAACAAACCAAGAGTGCAAGAACTTGTACCTCTCCCCGTAACTACAATTCCCGGCAATGAAATAGTTGCACAATTTATTCACCTACGGCTCGGACAGCCCGCCGTTGGCCCCGCGTCTGTCCTTGCCCTATTTGGAGGGTGGGGCCGGGTTGCCGCCAGTGTTAGGGTTTCTCCAGATAAGGCCCTGAGGGGGATTCCGGTGGTGGGCCCGCTTCGCGCCGGAATCGAGTGATTGGAGGGGCTCGTTGTGGAGGTAAGGGCAGGGATGGCGGTTGCAGCGGTCGGCCTGCCAATGGAAGCAGACCTTATTGTAGCGATCTCCGCCGCCCCCGTCGCCGCCGCCGGAGTTAGAGGGGCCCATGCGCTGGTGGATTCGCTTGCTACCGTATCTATCCCCGGGTTCGATGTCCTTCGACGCGGAGGAGACAAAACCCTAGGGAGAGGAAAGGGATCGGGATCGGTGATTGTGAGAAGGGGAAAATGCGAATTAGGATGTTTAAGAAATCGGCGATATGAGATTAGTAATTACAATCATGGAGAAGTGAAATCGACGGGGAGAATACCAAGAGACAGAGGGATTGAAACGCAGAGAGAGGGAAAATCTCTTAGAAATTTATCGACGGGGAGAAGCGGAATACAAAGAGGGGAGCTTTGGGAAATGAAGAAAGGGGAAAACACTGACGAAGACGAAGAGGCGGAAAAATTTTCTCTATGAGGCGAATACGAAGATGAGAGCTTTGGAAATGAAGAAAGGGGAAAACGCTAGAACCCAATGCATTAATTGCGGTACTGGTTTCAATTTGCTGAATCAATTTTTTTAAGGAAATTAAAAAAAAAAGGAGAATTTGCTACGTGTCATTTTTGCCAAGTGACGTTTTGAAGGGCAACAGTTTTTAGTAATAGTATATAGGTTGAGAGTACAGTATATCGTTTATTTAATCGCTTCGAGCAAAATTGGTTGGATTTTTTTTAACCCAAAGCGAACCAAATGACATTCAAAACCGAGCCAAATTATTGAAGTCGGGGCGGTTTAGTCGGTTTTACCGATGTGGGTCGAAATTTGCTCAGCCGGCTTACACGTGGGACGTTCTAAGGGGATACGTACTCTAAAAATTACCGCAATTTTTTTAAACAAAATGTTCCCAACTAATTTGACTAACCAAACACTAAAAACATAAACTTGCTTGTAGCATTTATTGTTGCAGCTTTATATCCTCTCAACCACAAAGCACTAAAATGTTGAATCAGTCCCTAAAAATGGGGGGAAATACCAATAGAGGCTCTCTATAGGAAATTAGATTATTACTTCATGTATTATGAATTGGAACATTCTCTTTAGATATGCATTTAAGCGCCCAAACCTTTTTTTTCCCTTTTTTTTACCACGGCAAAGCCATCGAAATATGGTACAAACTTCTTAATTAAGAAGAATAATATTTAAAAATAGAGAAATGCAAATATGATATTATTTACTGGACTGTTTATCTCAACTTCGTTTACTGGAAGCTTTGATAGGAAAACCTCCAGGGCGATGACCACTGGGGCTATAAGAATAATATCTATAACGAGTTGAGTTTTATCTACACAAGTGAATAGGGTTTCTTATTCACCTAGCTTTTATCTAATTGATTTTAGGCTAAATGGCGCTTAAATACACAAAGTTTGACCTACCTAGGATTAAATATCACAACTTGTATTTGGTGGCAAAAAAAACACAAGTTTTAAAAAAAGGGAAAATCCTCTTTTAACCCAAAGTTTTACCCCCACTTATTTAAAAACACATCCACTTTTCTAAACATCAATAAACACAATGTACCCATATGACTTATTTTTAAACCCAATATCTATTATACATCTCTAACTTTATACTGTATTTTTCCCAAAATTAAAAAACCCAATATTGCCCTTTCTCTCTTCTTCTCCCTTTCTCTCTTCTTCTGATCACCGCTAACAGCAGAGCATCAATGGCGACAATGGCAGGAGAAAATGGCGGGCTGCTCTCCCACTTCACTAACCCCCAATTTGGTACCCATCTTCAATTACTCTCTCCTTCTCTGTCTCCTCCATTAATTTCCCCTCTCTTCTTGAGAAATCTCTCTCCTCCATTAATATTTCTCCTCATAGAAGACACTAATCCTATATCAATAGCTTGTTAACATTTTGAAATTTTGGATTTTCAAATACTGTATGTTTTCCAATACTATATGTTAACTTTTGAAATTTTAGGTTTTTTTGGCAATAACTTGTTAAAATGTCTTGTTCTTATAAATTGATGGATTCTTATCAAGCTTATGTTTCAGAAAATGGTATGTGCATAACAATTTTGCTCATATATATCTATGTTTTGGTGACTAGGTTGATGCATAGAAGGTGTTTGATGGAATGACAAAAGGGATATAGTTATTTGGACCACAACGATTAGCGGTTATGCCATATTGCTATTGGTTGAGGAGGCAATAGAGGTATTTGATGAAATATCCAAGAGAAGTTTGGTTTTGTGGACCGCCATGATCTTAGCCCATCGGTATGCCTTCCTACGCCCTCCGGATGCACCTCACCATTTTCTATTGTCGTCAACACCTAACGTAATGCACAGCTACCGCTCAATCAGAAACCAGTCATCAATGCACACTAACTTTTCAATCAAATACATGAGAGAATCCCTCACTCTTGGCATTCAATCAGATCTTCGCATTGCTGTCACATTGTAACCCAAATGGAAAATCAACTACAGCCTACAATATGATATACCAAGTAGTATCCAATGTATCGTGTTGTATGAAATTTTTTATATTATGTATATATAGATGATTTTTGTGTATATTGTATCAAATGCACTATCCAATGTATCATGTTGTATCGAAGTTTCTATTGGAAATTTATCAGTGTATCTAGTAGAAATGTATCTAGTAAAAATGTATACAACGTTTCGATAGTGGTGATTTTGGAGTATTTCCATAATGTCTTCATGGATTAATTTCATTCAATGTTATGTGCAAGTGATAATTGTATGAGAAGTGATAATCTGTAATGAACTTGATAAGCACTGAGCAAGTTGTATTCGCTACTCAGTTTGTGTATATTAATTAGTTTTTTTAGGGCAATGCAACACTCGATGACCTATGTTATGTATCGCGTGACCAATTATCCACCTCGGTGAAAAAAACTGATTTGGTTTTAGATAACTTAAGGTGCAGAATTTGCAGAGAGCATAAGGTGCTATACTTTGCCAATAAGATGCTATACTTTGCCAATAAAGTGTTATACTTCACCATATAGTGCTATACTTTGACCATTAGGTGCTATACTTTCCCATAAAGTGCTATACTTTGCCAAAAACTTTAAAATTACGCGAGGACCTCCTGTCGCGGTGGATGATTGGTCAATAAACACGTAACATAGGTTATCGAGTGTTTGCGTTGCGGTGAAAAAAACTGATTTGGTTTTAGATAACTTAAGGTGCAGAATTTTCAGAGAGCATAAAGTGCTATACTTTGCCAATAATGTGCTATACTTTACCAATAAAGTGCTATACTTTGCCATATAGTGCTATACTTTGACCATAAGGTGCTATATTTTCCCATAAAGTGCTATACTTTGCTAAAAGCTTCAAAATTACGCGAGGACCTCCTGTCGCAGTAGATGATTGGTCAATAAACACGTAACGTAGGTCATCGAGTGTTTGCGTTGCGGTGAAAAAAACTGATTTTGTTTTAGACAACTTAAGGTGCAGAATTTCCAGAGAGCATAAGGTGCTACACTTTGCCAATAATGTGCTATACTTTACCAATAAAGTGCTATATTTTACCATATAGTGCTATACTTTGACCATAAGGTGCTATACTTTCCCATAAAGTGCTATACTTTGTCAAAAGCTTTAAAATTGCACGAGAACCCCCCGTCGCGGTGGATGACTGGTCAATAAACACGTAACGTAGGTCATCGAGTGTTTGCGTTGCGGT
>BQKN01060239.1:84132-102878 GCA_022839385.1 Asparagus kiusianus
TGGTCAATAAACACGTAACGTAGGTCATCGAGTGTTTGCGTTGCGGTGAAAAAATTAATTTGGTTTTAGACAACTTAAGATGTAGAATTTCCAGAGAGCATAAGGTGCTATACTTTGCCAATAATGTGATATACTTTGCCAATAAAGTGCTATACTTTGCTATATAGTGCTATACTTTGGCCATAAGGTGTTATACTTCCCCATAAAGTGTTATACTTCCCCATAAAGTGCTATACTTTGCCAAAAGCTTCAAAATTGCACGAGGACCTCCCGTCGCGGTGGATGATTGGTCAATAAATACGTAACGTAGGTCATCGAGTGTTTGCGTTGCAGTGAAAAAAACTGATTTGATTTTAGACAACTTAAGGTACAGAATTTTCAGAGATCATAAGGTGCTATACTTTGTCAATAAGGTGCTATATTTTGTCAATAAAGTGCTATACTTTGCCATATAGTGCTATACTTTGGTCATAAGGTGCTATACTTTCCCATAAAGTGCTATACTTTACCAAAAGCTTCAAAATTACCCGAGAACCTCCCGTCGCTGTGGATGATTGGTCAATAAACATGTAACGTAGGTCATCGAGTGTTTGTGTTACGGTAAAAAAAACTGATTTGGTTTTAGACAACTTAAGGTGCAGAATTTCCAGAGAACATAAGGTGCTATACTTTACCAATAAGGTGCTATACTTTGCCAATAAAGTGCTATATTTTGCCATATAGTGTTATACTTTGGCCATAATGTGCTATATTTTCTAATAAAGTGCTATACTTTGCCAAAAGCTTCAAAATTACACGAGGACCTTCCGTCGCAGTGGATGATTGGTCAATAAACACGTAACCTAGGTCATCGAGTGTTTGTGTTGCGGTGAAAAAAACTAATTTGGTTTTAGACAACTTAAGATGCAGAATTTCCAGAGAGCATAAGGTGCTATACTTTGCCAATAAGGTGCTATACTTTGTCAATAAAGTGCTATACTTTACCATATAGTGCTATACTTTAGCCATAAGATGCTATACTTTCCCATAAAGTGCTATACTTTGTCAAAAGCTTCAAAATTGCGCAAGGACCCCCTTCGCGGTGGATGATTGGTCAATAAACACGTAACGTAGGTCATCAAGTGTTTGCGTTGCTGTGAAAAAAATGATTTGGTTTTAGACAACTTAAGGTGCAGAATTTTTAGAGAGCATAAGGTGCTATACTTTGCCAATAAGGTGTTATACTTTGACAATATAGTGCTATACTTTGGCCATAAGGTGCTATACTTTCCCATAAAGTGCTATACTTTTCCAAAAGCTTCAAAATTGCACGAGGACCTCCCGTCGAGGTGGATAATTGGTCAGGCGACACATAACAGAGGTCATCGAGTGTTTGCATGATCCTAAAAAAACTGATTTGGTTTATCGCAATAAGTTTCTAAATTTTTAGAGACCATAAGGTGCTATGCTTTATCGATAAGGTGCTATACTGTTGTCATAAGGTGCTATACTTTGCCATAAGGTGCTATACTTTATCAATAAGCTGCTATACTTTTCCATAAAGTGCTATACTTTGCCAAAAACTAGAAAATTAAGCAAGGACCCCTTGTCGAGGTGGATAATTGGTCACGCGACACATAACGTAGGTCATCGAGTGTTTGCATGACCCTAAAAAAACTAATTTGGTTTATCGTAACGTAATAAGTTGTAGGTTATCCAGAGACCATAATGTGCTATACTTTATCGATAAGGTGCTATACTGTTACCAAAAGGTGCTATATTTTGTCATAATGTGCTATACTTTATCAATAAGCTGCTATATTTTCCCATAAAGTGCTATACTTTGCCAAAAGCTAGAAAATTGAGCGAGGACCCCTCGTCGAGGTGGATAATTTGTCACGCGACACATGACGTAGGCGAATATAATATATCTCTTTTTCTATGTAACAACATCAACTCTTATACATAAAACATGACCTCTGAAAAAACTAAACCTCATACACATGAGACATATATAAATGTTGCGCATCAACCAAATATCGCAAAATTATCCAATAGCACTAGTTTTGGAATAGAACAATACCATGAGCTATGAATGTATATATTTGATACAAAATACAAGATCTGAAATACATTTCATAGATATATAATCACCGGTGGCCCTTATAACATGCTTCAAAAAAAAAACAATTGATTACAACATTTCATAGACATAACCACTGGTGGCCCTTATAACATTATCGTATCAAATATCCGAAGCAAGCAATGAGCAACTGCTGACATGTTTACACTTCTAGATGAGGCGCTTCGGAGTTTACTACTTTAAGGCTATCCAGGCTATCCAATTTCTAATTTTTCCTCAATAAAGAAACATGTTTTCATACTCAATCCACATTCGATTCCGAAACCAATGTATTCATGATTACAACATGCACAATAATTACAATATTTTCTAGTAGATTTTTTGATTTCTCCGAGACAAATGCAATCTCAATCTTTCCTCCTAGAAGTTCATATTCTGATGAATGAATGAATGTGTGCCATTGATGATGGAATATATGTATCTCATCATGAAAATGTTGCAATCTATGCTCCTGCACAAACAAATGCCACAATCAATGATTGCATGATAAGAAAATTTTATTAACCGTCAATTCTAACTTATCGTGCATTTCCAAAGCAAAATACATGAAAGTAATATCGAGAAATGCTAGCATAAGAGGCTTCATACCACTTTCAAATGAATCATCTATAAGCTTTTATGCAATATCAATTCTAACTTAGCGTGCATTTCCAAATCAAAATACATGAAAGTAATATCGATTTTGATGTCTCAATGCTTCAAATTATCAAAACCCACAAGAACAATAAGAATCTGAAGAACCACCAAGCAATAAGAAAATTAGAATTTTTATGTTGCAACTCGTCACCATTCCTAACACCAACAAGTAAGAATAATCAACTTGTAACTCTGTATGCCTGCAAAAAGAGGGAGGATTTTCACATCAATCATCAACTCCAAGGAAAATTGTATTCATAAATGCAAGTAAGAACTATAGTTCTAATTTTAAAACATAATGTCCAGAGAGGAACCACAGTTATGTAAGTCATGGTCGATATCTCATGAATGTACAGATCTTATGAGCAATTGAGCATCAAGTAAAGGTTACCTTCACTTTTTCTAATAGCTTTTAGCATCAGCATTATTTTTGAAGTGATTACGGACAGGCTGCAAGTTTCAGGTTTATGAGATTTTAGAATGACAGAACAATAAATTAGAATTTGAGTAACCAACAATCATCAAAATCAAATATTGATAAGAGAGAACACTAAGCGTAAATTCAACGAACAGGTGGTGGGCAAAGAGTTGAACTAACCTGACTTGCAATGAGAACAACATAACCCACCTCCTTCTGTCGAATCCACTTCTCTTTGAGCGCCAAGGATCCTCACCATCATCGCCGACTTATGCGAAAGCTGCTCCTTACAAAGCCAGGTGATCTTCGACCTCCGCCATTACTTCGGATGCTCCTCAAGCTCCGTCCACTGGCGGCAACGACAAGTGCTTCGGGTCCTTGTCTGCCACCACGTCGGCGTACTACAGGGAGTCAATGTCGAAATCATTGGTGGGCTATTCATCTGCTTCAAGGTCGACGGTGGTGGGTGACGTGGCGACGAGGGGAGATAGGGGGCGGTGGATACAGAGGTTGATGGGCTTGAGGGAGGAGGGGAAGTGAAGGGAGGGGAGAGGAGGAGGTTGGTGGTAGTGGTTGAAGGAGAATAGGAAGGAAGAAGAGAGCTCTGGGCTCAGTTGGAGGAGGAGAGAGGGAGAGATCAGTTTGGGGATGAAGGGTAGTTTAGGATTTTTTAAGTTATTGGATAAATATAGTACAAATAATGGGTGTATTGTACATTTGGGTTTAAAAATAAGTGAGATGGGATATAATGGGTCTATTGATGTTTTGAAAAGTGAGTGGGTTTTTAAATAAGTTGGGGTAAAACTTTGGGTTAAAAGAGGATTTTCCCTTTAAAAAAACTGGCATATTACAACCATCTGTTAGCTACACAGGGGAATATTACAAAGAATATTTACATGCAACTCTCACATGATCAAATCGAACGTCTTTTAGACCTCATTATTGTGTTATTTATAGTTTGTACCTAACCTCGCCCTTTTTAAAAAATTTATCATTCAAATTTAAACATAATTCCTAAATTCTCTGTGTGTCTCTCTCATGTCCTAGAATCATTGCAGAAGTCATGAAATCAAGTTCAAGGATTTCAAGTTCATCAAATTTTTAATTGATATTACCCCAGCACAACCTAAACTTGTCCAAAAACAAGGTAAAGATCAAGTTTTAACTAACAATAGCTCAAAATGCAAAAATCTAGGTCAATTCCACTGCAAATCTCCACTTTTGAACATGAGACCCCTTCACAAATATCCCAAACAGAGTTTTTATCCCCAAATTTGGGCAAAATCCAAAATTGAAGCTCTACGGTAGTCATTCTTTGTGGAGTAATGTAAAAATATGAGTGATTTGAAGCTTTTTTTTAACAATTAAGGATGTTATATAGCTGGAAGGACATTTTCATCCAAACGATAAAAAATTAACACTATTACAAGGATTCTAATGGCAAACATCTTGTGGTATTCTTTTACCACCAAATACAAGTAATGGTATTTAAATGCTAGGTCGGGCAAAATTTATGGTATATAAATGTCATTTAGCCATTGATTTTATTTTGAGTTTCTTGTGTTTTATTTTGAGTTTCTTGTGTTGAGCGCTGCGGAAGCCAAACAACCAAACCGATGTGCTTCAAGAAATCAAATCAAACGAACGTCGAGAGAAGGCCAAACGAACCAAATCAATGCCACAAACACAAACAACCAATTTTAACGTAGTTCGGCAAGTTGCCTATGTCCACGGGGCAAGAAGGGGATAGAGTTTTTCACTAATAGAAAAGAAGAGTACAAACTGAGATTACAAATCACTCAAACTCACCAATTAATCTCACCAACAAATCTCTAATTCTCTCTAAACAAAACCCTAACCAATAGCTTAGAAATACCTCTTTTCTGTGCTCCAAATATCCCCAATTTTTTTCTCAATTCTCTCTTCCAAATTGTTCCATATATATAGAAATCATAAAATCATAAACATACCAAGAATTCTAAAACAAAAAACAAAACAGATTAGAAATCCTAATAACCTGTTACCAAAACAGATTTGGAATCATGTTACCAAAACGGATTAGGAATCTCAATTACCTGTTACCAAAACAAATTAGAAAACATATTAGGAACCTGCTATCCAACAATTCTCCACCTCGGCGATTTTTTTTCAAAACTGAGCCGACACCAATACCAACCAAACGTCTTATTGCATCCAGTACGAAGTGGAACAAATCCACGATAATGGACTCAATCCACAACAAGTCGAGAACCTAAATGAGAATGCGAACAAACTCCAAATGTTGGTATCAACTCACCAAACCGGCTGCATCATAAATGACTGCTTACGTATCCTCTTGCTTAAGAAATCAAGCATTCACGTAGTTCACCCAAACGGCGTCCAAAGGTCCTCAATCAAATAGAAAAGTTTGCAACTCTTCACCAATATTACCAACGGATTTGTAACTGATAGCGCTCCCAATGGTCCCAAACTAAAACAAATCAAACACCTTCACCTGAGGTGAACAAATGGCCGTATCCAAAACATGTCCACCAGCTACACTCGAATCCAAAACCAACTCATCATCTGCATCCAAATCCAAATGATCTCCAAACTGTGTCACCTCAGCTAGAATCCCAAACAATACAGTATGATTTGGAGTATGTGGAGTAATCTCCACCCAATGTGAAGTAGCATCACCTTCCACCCGCTGTGATATCCCAATGATCTGATCAACACTCTCCACCTGTCGAGAGTCAAATGTGACATACCTACTCAGAACAAAATCAGAAGCTCCTAACTGATAATCAAACGAACCTCTGAATCCCTAACGTGCAATCGGATCAAATCTCACATCCTTGATGTGACCTAATGCTGGGTAACCAAATATCTGACGCAACCCAAAATCTGAAGAGTTCCACCAGATCCAAAATCTCCACACGCAGCAGTCAGCAACCTATGACCAAGATGACCCAAATGTGTCGAAGCTCCAAAACCAAAACCAATGCTCGACAACCAATACTGATTCCCCTCCAGTAAGGAACGGCCCATCAAAACTGTCATCTCATCCCATCACCTCAATGTCTCCACATCAATGAAGTGTCTCAAACTGCCATGAGCTCGACACAAATGCAAGAAAGAACCCCTACAAAAGCTAGAACGACGGGTTACCTTTCTGCCAATACACTTCTTCCAATTGTTGTTGACTTCTAAGACTTCACACCAACGGGACCTAGTTGCAACCCACCAATGCCTAGAACAATCCCCAATTACGAAAACCAAATACCGATTACCTCCCAATGATGCCTCCTTGGAAGACCCCCAAATGTCTGACTAAACACCACCTAAAAGACCCCTCGATCGATGGATAGAAGTGCTAAACTCCACCTCGGTCTTCTTGCTCATACCAGTGTGCTCAAAGGACTTCAATGTGTAGGTTAAAGCACTCCTCAACAAACTATGCACGGCATAACCAATCAAATAACACAGCCTCAACAAATGTCACAGTCTAGCCAAATCCAAATTAGTCATCAGCTCTCTATCAAACATCATGCTCCCAATCAAATAATATAAATTATTCCTCCTAACGCCCTTCATCACAATCATGGACCCTAATGTGACCTTCAAACGTGCATCCACCAAGGTCACCCTATAGCCTGCTACCTCCAAAGTTCCGAGTGAAATGCTACCTCCAAAGCTTCAAGTGAAATGATGTTCTTCTTCAAACTGAGGAACGAACCTCACTCCAACCAACTCCCGAATCCCGTCACTCATCCTAATCAGAACGGTACTGATACCACCAATAGGACAATCATGATCATTACTCATGAGCACGACCTCCTCTCTTTCCAACTCCTGAAAGCTGGAGAACCAATCCCTCCTATGGTAAATATGGTAAGAAGCACCCGAATCTAACATCCACTCTGTAGAGTCGACAACACAAACTGAAGGTAGTACAGATAACGAGTAGCCCGAAGAATCCGAATCTGAATTATTGCCACTAGCTTTGACAACATTCACCTCTGAAGCTTGAATAGTTTTCTCCTTATTCTTCCCGGCTCGATCAACCAACTTTGGGCATTCGGCTTTCCAATGTCCATCCTCTTTACAAAAGACACACTGATTCCTACGAACTCCAAAATGTGCCCCTCTAGACTGCGACCTACTACCATAGTTTGGACTCTTTGCTCTTGCGAATGCCCCCGCTGCCGGCTTAACTAAAGTCTCATTATCCTTCTTTCGAAACTGATAATTCATAAGTGCAGCGGTGGCCTCACAATAAGAAAGAGATGTCTTCCCATTAAGAAGAGTAAGAACGAAGATCTCATATTCCTTGTCAGGCAAGAAACTCAACAACAACAACGCATTATCCTCATCTTCAATCATCACATCTATATTCGCCAAATCCGCAAGAAGCTTCGTGTAGTGGTTCATGTGATCACCAATGGAGATCCCCTTCTTCAGATAAAGCCTCCTCTTCAAATGCAAGCGGTTCTCTAAACTCTTGGTCAAATACTTGCCCTCTAGGATCTCCCAAATCTTCTTAGCCGAAGTCTCATTGATCACATCATATTTTAAATCTTGAGTCAAACAAGATCTAATCACACTACACGTCGTTCTATTCATCTTTTTCCAAACCTTCTCCTCAATGTCATCTAGTTTCCCGTCCAACTCTAAAGTATCTTCCAAATTTTACACATTGACCGCATCTAAGACTTTACATCTCCAAAGACCAAAATTGTTTATGCCATAAACTTTCCACGTCTATCTTCATAGAGTGGATATTCAAACTTTGGACGATCTTCATGCTGGAAGTACCCTCCACAACTCTTTCTTTCCCGACCATCTTTCTTAAAGTACCAAAACAAATGTAGAACAAATAAAGAATAGATCTAAAACTAAAAAAGATAGAGTCTTTACCAAAAACACTCACCTTTATCACCAAACGAAGCCCTAGACGAGCCTCAAAAAACGACCTACTCCTCCAAATAGCCCAAGCGTAGCCCGATCTTTAATACCACTTGTTGAGTGCTGCGGAAGCCAAACAACCAAACCGATGTGCTTTGAGAAATCAAATCAAACGAACGTCGAGAGAAGGCCAAACGAACCAAATCAATGCCACAAACACAAACAACCAATTTTAACGTGGTTCGGCAAGTTGCCTACATCCACGGGGCAAGAAGGGGATAGGGTTTTTCACTAATAGAGAAGAAGAGTACAAATTGAGATTATAAATCACTCAAACTCACCAATTAATCTCACCAACAAATCTCTAATTCTCTACAATAAAACCCTAACCAATAGCTCAGAAAATACATCTTTTCTGTGCTCCAATTATCCCCAATTTTCTTCTCAATTCTCTCTTCCAATTGTTCCATATATATAGAAATCCTAAAATCATAAACATACTAGGAATTCTAAAACAAAAAACAAAACAGATTTGTTACCAAAACAGATTAGGAATTCCAATAACTTATTACCAAAACAAATTAGGAAACATATTAGGAATATGCTATCCAACATCTTGTTCTTATTGGTGTGTGATACACATCTCAAAGATAATGTTGACGTATCACGAATCTCAAAGCAAATTAGCAGATTTTATTTTGAGTTTCTTGTTCTTATTGGTGTGTGATACACATCTCAAAGATAATGTTGACGTATCACGAATCTTAAAGCAAATTAGCAGATGGAAAAAAAAGAACTCCATTTAAGTGGATTATATGTAGCTCAACACTATCAATAGGTAGAAGGACAAAGAAGAAAATTGACAACTAAGAGATAAAAGCGACAAACACAGCTTTTGAGCGTATGGCACAACCCGGAAGCTAAAACTTCATCGTCAACCAAATTTTATGTGGATACGAATCAGAAATCTAAATAAATACAAAAAGACCGCAGGAGAGGATTGGGTAACAATTTTTGCAGCATTACTTATCCTAGTAAGCTCCTTCTAAATTCTTCTGATAGGAATGTTGTTTCTTTTGATAATCAATAGCCGGCAGGGCCATATTGATAGAATTATGAGAGAAACGCAGGTTGAGAATCTGCATGTAAAAACAAATTCACACGTTCAGTATTTTATGTAATAAGATAACTGTTAAATTAAGTATTTGGTATTGGGTTAATGGGCTGTTACCTGTTAACCTTAACCCTATTTGTATGGCTATATATGTCTCTTGTTATCTCAATAAATATTGATTAGGATTTTCTCTATTTTCTACATGGTATCAGAGCCAGAAATTCTAGCCGCCACAAATCTCCTGGGGCCGGGGGTGCAGGGCTAGCCCCGCCCACGTCGCCCCCTGCCACCCTATCCGCCCCCCTCGCCGCCCTCCTAGCAACCGCCCCCACCTGCAGCCGCAACACCCCCTTAGCCGCCGCCCCTCCTACCGCCGCCCCCACTTGATCCGTTGTCTGCTGCTGTTTGTTGCTTGCGGTTGCCGCTATTATTACAGTGTTGACTATTACCTCGACATTTCAGTCCTAGAACTGATGAGAGGAAGGGTGTATATCTCACATTGTTGAGATATTTCACTTCTATTCTTGTTTCCTTCGAGAAACAAGAATTTCACCTATATTTTTGTTTCCTTCGAGAACGAGAATATAGAGTTTGGCTTGAGCCTTTGTGCAAACAAAGCCAGGGCTCTCTCCCTCAGATGATATCACCTCCGCGGCGTGAGGGCGTGACTATCTACTACTCTGCCTCTTATGTTTTTCAGATCTGGTATATGCCTGGCTGAAATATCATCATCTTGCTACTGATCTGCTCTTAGTTTATGTTTCAAGAAAAGATCTCTACTACTATACTGTCTATTTGACTACTATCTGTCTACTATTGTTGCGCAAAAATGACTACTACTTCTATGTCGGAAATCTCCTCCTCTACTACTACTTCTGGTGTTGCTAGTGAGACCTTTGCACCCAAGGTATTCTTGGGGACTACAATTAAATTGAATGGTACAAATTATCTGCTCTGGGCACAAGCTTTCCGCATCTTCATTGGTGCTCAGAGAAAACTTCAACATCTTATGGCATCTCTACCACCCACCTCAGATCCCACCTACAATTCATGGCTCTCTTCTGATTATTGTGTTATGACTTGGCTTCTCAACAGTATGAAAGCACAGATCAGCAGCAGCGTTATGTTTTTAACCACTGCGAAGAAGATGTGGGATAGCCTGAAGATTATGTACGGGAATGAGAAGAATATTTCCCGTGTATTTGAGATTTATGAGTGACTGTTTGCGCTCAAACATGGAGATAGGTCAGTTCCGGAGTTCTTTGGTGAGTTGAAGGGACTGATAGATGAACTAGAGATGCATCAGCCTGCAGTAGCTGATGCAGCGACGCTGTTGGGGTATCAACGCGATCTGGCAGTGTCCTAGTTTCTTTCTGGATTGAATCCTAATTTATAGTCCCAGGTGAGGGGACAGATATTGGGTGGAGATATCATTCCCTCACTGACTGTTACATTTTTCAGAGTCATGCAGGTCTCTACTGGTATTACTTCTGATACTACTGGACCATCTCCACCTACGATGGATCAGTCTGCCATGTTCTTTAGCCGAAGCAGAGGTCGCGGTCGTGGTCGTAGCCGTGATTCAGGAGGAGGACGTGGCTCCTTTGGTGGGAGGTAAGGTGAATCTGATAAGGGTTCACGACAGTGTGGTCACTGTGGGAGAACCAATCATATTTCTGAGAAGTGCTGGGAGAAGTTTGGTCGTCCTCAGTGGGCCCAGGTAGCTGATACCGAGTCGACTCACTCATCTATTTCTGCTACTACTTCTGGTGGTCCAGCTGTTACTGCTCCTACTGTTCAGATTTCTCAGGCAGATTATGAGAGGTTACACCAGCTAGAACTCTCTCAAAACATTCATTCTGCTACTCATGCTCCTCTTCAGGTATGGATGCGTACATAGCTTCTTCTCACAAACCCTGGGTACTAGATTCTGGAGCCTCATCTCATATAACAGGTATAAAGGATCACTTTGTATATTTACATCTTTCTGATAAGTTTCCTTCTATCCGCATTGCTGATGGTACTCTTTCTCTAGTTCGTGGTGATGGAGTAGTTCATGCTACTTCCTCTTTAAAACTAACTGATGTGTTATATGTTTCCAAATTCTCTGTTAGCCTATTATCCATTAGCAAGTTTACAAAACAAAATAACTGTAAAGTCACCTTCTTTCCATCTTATTGTGTTTTTCAAGACCTAGCAACTGGGATGAAGATTGGTTCGGGGTATGAGAGAGGAGGTATGCACTATTTGGACGACAGTGTGCCAAAGGCTGGCCTTGTTGCATCACAGTCTGACTCTACTTTATTATGGCACTGGCGTCTGGGTCATCCTTCACTATAAAAACTTAGATCGGTAGTTTCTATTCAGCCATCTATTTCCTCTTTAGGTTATGAGTCGTGTGAACTGGGTAAGCACCATCGTGCTACTTTTCAGAGTCGAGTCGATAAACGTAGTAGCTTTGCTTTTGAGTTGGTTCATTCTGATGTCTGGGATCCTTATCGTGTTCCCTCTGTGCAAGGTTTTTGATATTTTATTATATTTGTTGATGATTTCTCTCGCATGACGTGGCTTTATCTGTTAAAAGAGAGGTCAAAGGTCTCGCACGTTATTGAACTCTTTTATAATGAAATAAAAACTCAGTTCTCTACTTCTGTTCGAATTCTTCGTACTGATAATGCTTTGGAATATATGAAAAGTGATGTTTCAAAATTTTGTGCTCTTAATGGCATTATTCATCAGACTTCTTGCTCTCACACTTCACAACAAAATGGAGTTGCTGAGAGGAAGCGCATATTCTAGAGGTTGCTAGAACACTGATGATACATATGAATATTCCAAAGTATTTCTGGTCTGATGTTGTTCTCACTGCAAATTATTTGATTAATCGCATGTCTTCCTCTATCCTTGATGGTTTAATACCATTCAATTGTCTTTATCCTGATAAAAATCAATTCTCTGTGATTCCCCGTGTCTTTGGTTCTACGTGTTTTGTTGAGGATTTAACTGCTAGTTTGGATAAGTTGTCTTCTAGTTCCATCAAATGTGTTTTTGTTGGATACTCTCGTACTCAAAAAGGGTATAGGTGTTATCATCCGTCCACCAGGAAATATTTTATGGCTGCTAATGTTACCTTTTTTGAGTATGTCCCCTATTTTTCGTTTGGTTCCACTACTATTGGCTGTCCACAGGTACTACTACCTTCTTCTGCTCCTACTACTATTCCATTACCTGCTCCTGTAGCTCCTGCACCGAAGCCTCTACTGACATACTCTCGCCGCCCAAAATACATGCCCTTGAATTTTCTCCTGCTGAACCTTCATCTCCAGCTGTCGGTCCATCTCATGTTGAGACCTCTATTCCTTCTGATTTGGATATCCCTATTGCTCTTCGAAAAGGTAAACGGTCTTGCCTGAAATATCCCATCTCTTTTTTTATCTCTTATGACCGTCTCAACCCATCTTTTTGTCAGTTTGCTTTGTCCTTGTCCACTATATCTATACTCAGGTCACATGAGGAAGCTATGCTAGTACCAGCTTGGAAGCAAGCTATGGATGAGGAAATGAATGCACTACTTTTTAGAGGGACTTGGGACTTGATTTCTCTTCCTACTGGAGCGACTGTGTTTGGTTGCAGATGGATGTATACCCTAAAATATCACCCTGATGGGTCTGTTGACCGTTATAAAGCTCGCCTGGTTGCTAAAGGTTATACCCAGACATATGGCGTCGACTATTTTGAAACCTTTTCTCCCGTTGCTCGTCTCAACTCCATCAGAATTCTTTTCTCTCTAGCTGTTAATATGGATTAGGTGATGCACCAACTAGATGTGAAGAATGCTTTCTTTTATGATGATTTGGACGAGGAGGTTTATATGGAGCAACCTCATGGGTATGTTGCTCAGGGGAGGAATATTATCTGCAGGCTAAGAAATGACATCTATGGGTTAAAGCAGAGTCCTCAAGCTTGGTTTTATAAAATGTTGGTTTCCAACACTATCAGTCTGATCACTCTGTCTTTCTTCGACGTACAACAACTGTTTTGGTTATTTTAACCGTATATGTTGATGATATTCTGCTGACTGAAAGTGACTCTGTTGCTTTAGCTGAGACTAAGGAGTATCTAAACCGTTATTTTTTTCACTAAGGACATGGCAAAGCCAAAGTATTTTTTTAGGATTGAAGTTGCATATCAAAAGCATGGCATGTTGTTGTCCAAAGGAAGTATATGCTAGATTTACTAGAAGAAGCAAGTCTCTTAGAATGCAAACCTACAAGCACTCCAATGAAGGCAAATGTTGATGTATGGCGTGATGATACCTCTCTACTAGATGATGCTGGACGATATAGGAGACTAATTGAGAAGCTAATATATTTGACAGTTACCAGACTTGATATTATTTTTGCAGTAGGTGTACTAAGCAGGTTTATGCACAAACCTAGGGAGGTTTATTGGACAGCAGCTCTGAAGATTTTGACATATGTCAAGAGTTGTCCTGACAAGGGATTGTTATATAAGAAGCATAGGCATACTCACATTTCGGGTTTCTCTGATGCTAGCGATGCAGGAGACATGGGAGACCGAAAGTCAACCTCAGGATTTTGTACTTTTGTTAGAGTTAATCTTGTGACTTGGAGAAGCAAGAAACAAAATATAGTATCACGATCTAGTGCAGAGACCGAATATAGAACAATGGTTCACACTACTTGTGAGATGGTGTGGCTACGAAAGTTTATGACAGAGCTTGGTTTTGTTCAACCTGGACCCATGTCAATGCATTGTGACAACCAGTCTGTCATTTATATTGCACAGAATCCTGTGTTTTATGAGAGGACAAAACATATTGAAGTTGACTGTAATTTTGTCAGAGATGCTTGGGAGAAGAAGATAGTATCTCTCATATTCACTCCGTCCTCATAACAACTTGCTGATATTCTTACCAATGCTACTTCTTCAAAGGTGTTCTCTACTATATGTGACAAGCTGGGTATGATAGATATCTAAGCTCCAGCTTGAGGGGAGTGTTAAATTAAGTATTGGGTATTGGGTTAATGGGTTGTTGCCCGTTAACCTTAACCCTATTTGTATGGTTATATATATCTCTCTTGTTATCTTAATAAACATTGATTAGGGTTTTCTTTATTTTCTACAGTAACATATATAGTTGATTCTTACTTCAGATGTTAGTAAAATAATTAAGGGAGAGAATTTCTGAGGCGTGAAAAACTTTCCTTAAAGAAATATTTGCCCCATTTTAAATTCAAAGTTGCTTCAGGTTAATGCAAATTTTCTTCTCAGGATACAACAGAAATGAAAAATCCAACAAGAAAATCTGGAATTTTCCACTAATTCGTTGCAAAACAAGTTTGTAGTATTGCAGATGTTTTTTGAGAGAAAAGTTTTGAAAAAGAAGTGTATTTAGATGCCTGAAATCATAAAGTATTTATAGATTTAAAAATGTGTTTCCAATAGTCACAACTTTTCAAAACACCCCATTGAAAAAACACACTTTTGAACAATCTTCTTCCAACAGCCACTTGTCTGTTGACATTTTGAAAATTCAAAAATTTAAAAATAATAATAACAGTAATAAAGAAATAATATATTCAAAAATCACGCTACCCGCAAGCGGGTTTAGAAGTCTATGCTTTGACCTATTTATCAAAATCAAATAACCATTAAATGCTTTTAAACCTCTAAAAGAATGCTCAAATATCCAATGCGGGACTACATTGTTTTTACAAACAAATACTAACATCAGATATTGTTTTGAATTCTTCGCTCATGAAATATTACTGGCAGAAATAATGATAATTAAGTGATGAAGGAAGCAGGTATGATAATCACCTCATTCCGATTGCTACAAACTTTTGTCATGCTTTAGGTGTTGAGGTGCAAAGCCTCGGAAACGTGAGTTCAGGTTCCAAATGCTGAAAGATTCGCAAATCATAACATGCACATGTTTGGGCTCAGAATAGTGAATTCAAGCTACTTGTAAAATTAGAATAAATTAAAAAAAAATCTTGAAATGGTACCATAATATACTGCGTGTTTATGAATGTTTCATTTAATATGCTTGTTAAACCACATGGCCAAATTGACCAAGCTTTCGAATTCAGATTGTGGCCTGCAAAGTAAAGAGAAAAATGTGATTAAGGAATACTCATCTCTTGATATCTGCAGAACAAACAAAGATGCCACGAGCAGACCTGAACCTCACGTGACCATCCTCTGGAAATACAATCACTTTGACCTCTACTCCTTTCTCCTTCAAACCCTGAGCATACTGAAAAATACAAATAGGTACTTTAAAGGAGATATGTTACAGCTGAGACAATAACTAAGTTTGAGTAATGATATGGAGTGCTACAGAAATAGGTGATTAGATGACATTTCCTAATCTAAGGGTGTGACAGGTATTAATTAGTCAATTATCACTAATTTCTAGTCAGTTGTCAACAAATTTTCAATTTAATCATCAACTTCAATATAATAATCATATATGTGTTTATATAGGAGTGCATCTAAGTGTCATATTAAGGGGATTTTCTTTCGATCATCCAAATTTCTGGAGGAGTTAACCGTGCGGTTACAGTGAACCAGTGGAAACCAGCTAAAGAACTTCATAAACCCTATCCACCCCACCTCCAGGATTGTATTATGAATTTTCATTAACTAATATGTGTATCAAAGTTTAGAGGGATTTAAATAGCAACTTTTCACCATATCATAATCCTTTTGCCAAAAAAGAGGGTGGCCAAGTGCACGAAGCTCTCACCATTGTGGGGTTTGGGGAGCAGTCAGATGCACGTAGGCTTACCCCATATGCAGAGAGGTTGTTTTCAAGAGGCGAACTTGTGACGTCCAAGTAGCAATGTAGCAACCTTACCGTTCCGCTAAGGCTCACCTTCATTATAATCTTTTTGCTTCTATTATTGTTAATCATAATCCTTTTGTTATGAATATTTGTTGATCAATTATTGCCAAATTAAATTGCAGAGGGTCAAAACCTGTTATCAAATTAATGAATATAATGCAAGATGTAATCATCAAAGATGTAAATAGTTTTTGTTAGCCTATCATCAACATCCCTAAGAAGGAAATAATGATTGTATGAAATCTATTTATATAAATAACTAAAACAACAGAAATACATTCTCTTACAAAATAACCAAGCAAGTAACTACTTACTTGCAACCCATTAGAAATGGGAACACGACGGTCTTTAGCGCCCAAAAGGAAAAGAAGGGGTGCCTTAACCTGCAAAAGAAACAATTTTAGTATAATTTATTTGTGTAATTCAATGATAGATAATCATGCAATCAAAAACTTTATAAGTAACCACTAGGTGATTATTTTTCAGTTTTCTATTCGAAGCCAGTTGTATAGTCCAACTTGATCATCAATGTACATACAATTTGATTCTAGGTCTTGTTACAAAGAAATAAACTTTTTGGATCTTCAATAACTCAAGTCGACATCTTGGCATGTTAAAACATCTCAAGCTATTATGGAGGAAGACAACATAACCAAAGCATATGTGTGTATGCGCGCATGCGCGAGTTCGTGTTTTTGGGTGTGCTTCCAAGAGATTACATGATCTATTTAGAGTTCATTTTCTAAAGTAAGTTTGATGTACCTTAGATTGTTGAAATGGTAAAATAGAGCAAGATTGAACATAAGGATCTTTAATTTGTTTCTTGACGATATAGAAGATTCTTTCAGAAAGTGTCTTAATAGCGCAATTTTGCAAAATATCGCAATTGCTATAGTTTTAGAGGCATTAACCTGCTATATTTTATCCATTGCTGACCGAGATAGAAGTCAAAGGTCTAAAGGGGCTGTTATGGCCTATTAACCCACTAGAGCGGGTTAAAGGACCTATAGCACTAAAGCAGGTTAATGGGTGCTAAGGCATCCGCCAAAGTTAGAGTTCTTCCAATTTCTGCCCAAAACTTAAGAACTTCAACCGTGACCAGTTGCATTGTAGTTCAACACAAAATTATTATTTTAACTGGAAACACTAGCTCTATCGATAATTATTACTATTTAGCATAGTCTATTCTTCCACAAATTCATAGTTGCCAATTGTGGTAAGTTATATTCTAATAACAGTGACTCAATATATGTTAGATGTGCTTCAAACTTGACTAACATCAACATCCTTGCATAAGTTATACAACTCCTAGATAATGCCATACGAGTGATATTTACACATATATGAAGGATAATACGATGAGCTGGACACGTTTAACTCTTATACAAGGAGCAGACTGTAGTATATCACAAATGGGAAGCAATTTGTACCTTTGAGAGATGCGAAATAGGAGACATTTTATAGAACATAGACAGATGATCGGTTGAAGGTGCATCAGTAAAATATTTCTTCCCATCTTTTCCGAAGGTCAAGACATAACACCAGTCAGGAATATCTGTTGTGGACACCATCAGTGAAAGGTTGCAGACAGGGTTTCGTACAGCTGCCACAGTAAACCTATGCGGTGCCTGCACGGGGGAAAAAGAAGAAAAGAAAAGAAAAGAAAAGAAAAGCACAGATATGCCAATCAGTAAGGCACGTTATCTAAATATTGTTTAGAGATCTCTTTAGGTTCTATAAACTACAAGATGAGAGGACGGTTTTATTTTTGTAAATACAACCATTACATCCATTTCTACAAACAAACATATGTATTCATTTTGATTTTTATGTATGTGTTTATAAGGAACATATGTATTTTTAAATGTACTTACATGTGTTTCGAACAAGTTGATATGTATTTTCGTTTAATGCCGTCCAACCATGATCCTATTAACTCATAAATGTGGTAGCAGTAATAAAAGGGAAGTTGAAGAAGCGGTTAACAGTAGGAAAAGACTTAAATGAACAGGAAGCAAGGACCTAAAATGGTATATAAATCAGATCAAGTACAAAGGCATCACTCAGAGAGAGCTAGGAGACGCGTCACATAATGATAAAGTAAAAAATAATGATGGCAATAATGATTCCTGATATACAGAAAATTCTGATTAATTAATCAATAGTCGAGGAGATACAGGTCCTTGTTTTAACTAAGGGTGTGTTTGGCAAACCTCCAAATTTGGGCTAGGGCTAAAACTAGCCCAGATTTAGGTGCTTTTCTGTTTGATAAAAAATTGAGCCAATGTTAGTCTAGTTTTTGTAAGCCAAAAAATCCCCCTAAACTGGTTTTAGTTTGGACCAGCCTTCTCCTGGTCCAAACTAAAACCAGTTTAGAATGAAACTGGGCCAGGACTGATCCTGACCCAGTTTTTGATATTTTGTCAAACACACCCTAAAAGTTATTTATAGAACTGATTAAGTGCCATTGAAAATGCACAAGCAATGCCACTGGTATTATAGAGTACCTGTCCAACCAAATGGGCTGTCAAGAAGCCTCCATGTGAACTTCCATATAGAGCTACTTTAGACCTATCTGCAAGTCCCTTGTCGATGACATAGTCCAGTGCTGCTAGTACATCATTTACATCCTGCTCATGTTATGTAGAGGCTGTTGGGGAAAACTACCCACTAAACCAGAGAATAGTAGAGACAA
>BQKN01060239.1:107878-132582 GCA_022839385.1 Asparagus kiusianus
TGTCAACAACGGAGGCCACCGAAATTTTGTTGGCCTCAATTGTTGACTAACAATTGGGACCTGTGGGTTGTTGGCCTCAATTGTTGACTAACAGAGGCGCTAGCATCATAATGTTTCATAGATTTTTTTCTCTCTCTCTTTTTTTTGTAGAAGAGATTTATTAAATAGTTTCGCCAGATGAAACTTTCAACTGGATTTAAATTCCAGTACCTGGCATCCAATATTTCCTGGAAGAGATTGTAGGGATTCCTCTCCAAACCCAACTGATCCTCTGAAAGATAAATGAAAGATGCTTTTTTATATAGAAATGAAGCCACAATGTCATGAACTTTTGAATTAAAAGGAAAAAAGGATAACCGCTATATATTTTGGAATTTCAGAAAAATAGGCTAATAAAACCTTACAAGAAAGGACTTCTGTTGTGGCTTTTATCAGAACTTGGACATATTAAATAATACCAACCAGTTCAGTCTTGTTTCCCAGTTAGATAAAATGAATCACATAATTTTAAACAAAAAGGATTTTGAATAACTACTTGAAAAATAAACTATACTGACAAACGTTGGAAGATTTTTAATAAATATTACGAAAATGTTCAGCAAAATCATCCAAGGCATAGTACATTGCTTAGAGAAACAGCCTGGTTGACCATTCAAATACAAGATAAATGAGATCAATCATCTAGAATAAATGCAAATACAAATCCATTGAGCTCGATACAAGTTTCTAGCCTATTTCATAACTACTGGCAATGTAGAAAAGTGATAATGCAACTCAATCTAACAAAAATTTTAACATGAAGCAAACAAATGTTAACAAATACTAAAATAGCTTACCTATAATTAACTAGAAGCAAATTGTACCCCAATGAAGATAGAAATGATGCTTGTTTCGAATAGCTTGATAATGTGACTGAATGTGGACCACCATGAATCAGTATAATTAATGGCCGGCAATTATTTTGATGCGTGGAACCAGATTCTTCTGAATGAGAATATAGAAAAATAGATTCAAAAGTCTTCTTAGCACCTGCAAGAATCAGGCATTTAGCACCACACTAGATTTATTACTCAACCTTCATATCAGTATAATTAATAGGCCGCCATTATTTTCATTATTCTATGAGATTCTAAACTGCGATATTTCATCTATTAAACTCATATACTATTGCAATAGAATTAATAAATATGAATTTCTAAGGATGATATGGAGGAACTTTCTCTTAAAGTGCAATGTGTAATGATATCGGTAAGGGAACCATGAGAGCAGCTGAAAGTAATAATGTAGCCAAACATTGCATTGTTTCAACATAATTAAATGCAAGCAAGTGCACGGGTTCTACCTTCTGGAAGGTTTTCAGAAGTACTTTTAACTGGAATCTTTAGTATGCTAAACAATTGTGACGAAAGCAACGATTTGATCTGTCCCATAAGAAAAGGAAAAAATTAAATAAAACAGAAAGTGAAGAAAATAATCAGATGCTAATGAAAGGAACATGTAAATGAAATCCTTGTGAAATGTTTGTAACCTTTTCTGAGTATCCCATAAATGGAGTAGAAACAGATATCCAACGCCACGAGTTCTCCTTTTCCGTTCTATCATACTGATATCCATACTTAATCTGTGGCAGGTCTATAGGAGTGCTGGATACTTTTAAAATGAAAAGATATAAGAAACTTATTTCGATAGTTTCCTTTCTCAAAGGCACTCTTTCATAGCCTTACCAGCAAGAATGTTGTTCCCATCAAGGTCAAGAAGATTCCACGAAGAGTTTGAGTTAGAGGGCGTGATTCGAGAAACACTCCCACTGTACACCAACACACTTAAACTACTTAAGTTGGAAAAATACCAAGTTAAGATATCATTTTACAAAATAATTCTGTTCCTTATTACCTCAAGATGTTTATTGAAAGTATTACTTGGATGCTGCCCCACGCTGATGACAATATCATTGTATGTCCGTCAGGAAGCCATGGATCATTGAGGAGGCTTGAATTATAGATCCCAGGGAAGCCATCATCTTTAGGACACATCACCACAGGGACCTAAAAATTGTTTGAGATTTTAAGCATACACTATGCAGATATAACAAAGCAGAATCTGTTGAAAGGGGATTTCATGAAGTTGAAGAAGAATCTTCAATATCATTATATTAAGATGTAAAAATTAATATATACTAATTATGGACCAAATATTCATTTCCACAAGGCACTGGTTGAGCAGATTGGAAATTGGTACATGAAAGGAAGACAGCCCTAACCTTTTTTAACTAGAAATATGAAACAAATGACATGGAAAATGCATTCGCCCAAAAATCTCAAATGTCAACTTCAGGATTATCTCCATGTTCTTTAAGAAAGTAATTTACTCCATGTAAAACTTTCTACAGAAAAAGACTTGTTCAAATGCCCAAAATACCTAAAATGCAATACATTGTTCCATCACAAGTCCCAAATAATTATTGCCCATATTGAGCCACTCTCCTTCATCATCCACACATCCAAATGATAGATCTCTCTCACAGACATATCCCTAATCTCTATTTTAGCATTCTTCTATGCCTAACATTATCTTTCTGATGCACCAAATTAAACCAACAACTAACCACAAAATAGTGTTCTTTCCAGAATTCACTATCCACATGGAACACTTGCCTCTTATCAAGATCATAGAAGACCGGTCACCATCTTTTATCATAAGCTATAGAGTACAATAAATAAAGCCTATTCTTTATTTGATCATCCAAGGAACATTTAGACAAACTGCAATTGCCTTAGCCACAGTAATGCTTCAGAGGAACCCCTTTTGCTCTAACCATAACTTGGATATAATTTACTGCTCATGATAGTGCAAGATTTTGTAGGAGTAACAAATTATACATGCATAATTTGTTTATTGAAAGAAAGGAGCCTCAATGCAGTTATAAAGTTAGTACTATATATTATAAAAGAATGTATTTCATGTAAAAGGAATAGAAGGGATTACCACTTCAATTATATTTCTTGATGGACAAGGTTTCCCATCAACTCTCCAATCAAGTCTGTGCAGTGATTTTGTGACCGCGTGTGCTCCAGTATCCACAGCAGTTATTGCAGATAAAAATACAAGAAACTTGCCATCTGGGCTAAATAAAAACGTGTCCTTATTCCAGTTAGAATTTCTACGTAATGGTTTTATACTTCAGAATAAGGATATACCATCAATACCACTGTTACTTGATCACTTCTATCAAGAGTATCGCGACAACAAGGTCAGAATAACAACAATAATAAACTAATAGCAACAGTAATGTATTTATTGAAATTTTAAGGGAACTTCGTGAAGGAACTTCTAGTTTGATGCTGTCCCTTTGTCAGACACGAATGGGAAGGACATTCATTGGAACCTCTCAAGTATATGTTGTCAACACTTCTGGAATGTGCTCACCATCTCACAAAATATTAGGACAAGCAATCAACCAATCATTAAGCCTCTAGATAGAGGCGCAAAGAATGAGTATAGCAGAATTGAGAATATAACGATGTTCTAATGGATATCACCAAAAATTGGGTAAAGAAATGAGCACACTACATGGAGAGTAGAGGTTGCTCCTATTGAGGATTAAATGAGAGAGAATCAATTGAGATGATACAATGGAGGCCACTAAATGCACAAGTTAGGAGATTAGGAGAAGTGTTATAGTTAATGGGACAAAGAAACTAGAGAGAGAGAGAGTGTGTGTGTGTGTGTGTGTGGACCTGAAAGATAGAAACAATTAAGAAGGATATAAGAACAGTTAATAGTTAAACCAGCGGAGCAGACTGCCCATAATAGAATTGAATGATTGGATTCATGTAGAGACCCAAAATTTTGGCATAACGGCTTTGTTCTTCTTCTTGTTGTTATTACAGAAGTTAAATCCTGAACAAGGTAGGGTCTTTCATAATTTCTCAAAAGGCAAAGAAGAGGAGAGAGGGACAGAGGGAGGGAATTATACACAGATAATCATTAAATTGATCAAACATGCGTACCTAAAACGGGGAAAGAAAGCACTACTCATGCCAGGAATCAAATTGACTGCAGAAGCTGAATTTTCAGTTTCACTGAAACACAAATAAAGTAACAAATATTATCATCAAGTGCTAATGTAAACAGAAGTCATAAAGGACAAGATGCTGTCAGATAATAGAAAGTTGCAACCGAAAACTCATTGAGAACAAGAGAGAACACACTTGAACCTTAGCTCAGTTCCAACTGATCCATGAAAAGGAGACCTGACTGCAAACAAGGAGCATGGCCTATTGTAACAAACTTTCATACCAAGCTTTCTTGTCACATTGCAGGGACCAATTTCTGACCATCCAACAAAAACTAAGTAGTTTTGAGAACTCTGAGCAGATAACGGAGCCCATACTACTTGCCCAACACTTAATGACCTTGGGATTCCCTCCGCCATCCGGACTTCTCCACTGTAATAATAAAAGAAAAGGTTAATTGATTCTAAAAAACCGCCTGAACTTTTTGGGACGCCCTGAATTAATCTTTTCTCAGCGAACCCCCCCCCCCCCCCCCCACCTCCAAAACCTGTAATTGTCAAAATTAATAGTTTCCTTGAGAGAGAAAAAACCCCAAGTTTAGCCGCTTGTCATTTGTGGACAACATATCCTGCTCCCTCTAATTGGACACCCCAAAGTTCAGGGAGGCTATGTGACATAAACAAAAAAAACCCAAAAAATGTTGGATTTGTGAAATTAACCTTAAAATAAATTTAGATGGAAAAACCAAATCAGAACAGAATTCATGTACAAAGCAGAGAATAGACCTATTAATGTCGACAACGAAGAGGGCAGGCTTTCTTTTTCCAGTATAGGTTTCACCCCAATCCTCTTCCCATTCCCCTTGACCTTTCCAGCTAACTGAACTCTTACTAGAAGAATCTTCTTTCTTGTACACTGAACTACCAAATGTTGGCCTAGATGGACAAGGTTCTTCCGCGATATAGGCAATTTGAGATTCTTCATGATTCCATGAAATACCCTCAAACCTTTAAAACATGTAAATTCAGAAATTTCCAAATTTCAACCAACAGCTCAGAAGTTAAAAGAATCTTCAACATTAATAGGTTACCATCTGTCAGTGTACAATGAACCATGAACTAATTTTTGAATGTGTATCTCCTTCTCCAAACAAGAAGGGCCCCAAATTTCAAGCTCAGTTGATGATTCTTGTCCTTTATTCCGAACTACAAGAAGCTTGGAACCTGATGGTGATGGAACAATTGCAGATGCGCCTTGTATCTCAACTGGAAAAGGAGACCATTGAAAGCTCACACTGTCTGTGCCTTTTGAAATATTGGATGATAGTATAAATGTCCTGTTTTTGTTTGCCAGTATATTTACTTGATTAATCAAGAACATTGCATGGGAGCTGTTTTCTGCAGTTAAAAGAAAGAACAAAATTCAAAGAAGTTACTATCAACTATCAAGTAATTTATTAAAATCTTATAGACTACCAAAGTTCTCATACCACTATCTGATTTAACAATCCACGCCTTATCAATGTTAGGGATGTTAGTAAATTCTTGGAGCAACTTAGCCTCGGAGACATCTTTTTCCTCTATCGTTGGATCTATGCTTAGTGTGAGATCCTTTGCAAGAACTTTAGGTTCTCTCAGTGCGGATGAAGTTAATAACTTCTGCTGATTCCTATGATGATAACATAATAAATCAATTATAATCAGAAGATACAGAAAAGTAGAGAGAAAAATGACTAAATCAGTGATACATCAGGTTGATACAAAAGAAATATAGTTTAGTATGAAATAGTGGTAACAAAGAGGCTAAACATTAGCAAGTTGATTCGTGTCGGCTTATTACTCTACTATAAATAACTCTCTATTGCACAGCTTGCAAAATCATTAAGTACGTTGGCACTAAGTTGTCAGAAACATTACTTTTGAGAGGATTCTTACTCATTCCTTATACAAACCTAGGCATCTTCAATTTACGTGAATGTTTATAATATCATATTGATTAAGATGACTAACAACATTCCTACATGCCGATTTGCAATGATGGTAGAGTATAAAACTATAACCCTCAACCCTCATCTAAACTTCAGAGTTTGGGTGTTCTGAAAGGGATATTTAGGCAACTAAGGTTCAAATCCCACCCGCCACACATTTAAAGCGGATTTGATGTTTCAGCCGATGAAAATGGTGCTCATCCGTTGGGAATGTTAGAAATAAAATTCATACTTCCACAGCCCCCATCAGAATTTCAGAATATTGGTGCAGTAAAAGGGGCTTCTAACATGGTAACCGAGCAACCCGGGTTGAAATCCCACCGGCCAAGAATTTAAGGTCCAAAGTTGCGATGAGGGCTGTAGAGTTATAACTTTTGTAACCAAAAAAATGCCCCAGACCCTCCAGAACTCCACATAAACAAAAACTATATCACATTTGTGGGTGTGCGCTTGAGGCGTTTGCTGCAATGCCTCAAAGAACCAACAAGTTAATTTGAAGTTGCCGGGCCTCTAAAGACAATAAAAAATATGCTCACATTTTAAACACATTTGCAGAACAAAGGGTGCAGAAGGATGATTTCTTCGAGGGGGAGAAGAATCTTCTGAGAGGAGACGAGCGGTGAGGAGCGCCCCAGCGACATTGAGTAGCAACCAACACGGTGGCCATGCTCTCTCCCTGAAGATTGAAATCCAAGCAAATCAAGGAGATAACAATAATAATTAAGGAATGTTGAAGATTGCAGGGATTTTGGATGCGTACTTGTTCTCGATAGTGACTACGTGGACAAGATAAGACAGTGAGAAAGGTACTTCACAGAACACGTCACCAATTTTAAATCTTCCGGTTTTTTGTGTCGATTAAGGCACTGTTTGGCAAACAAAAAAAGTGTCTTATCCAAGAGCTTGTGTCTTATTGACTTGGTCAATAAGCTAGTAGAGCTGTTTGGTGATCAAAAATAGGAAGAGATTATTTTGGAAATTGTGTCTTTTGCAAGCAGCTTTTGGAAAGCTATCTCAAGTAGCGTTTGTCTTTGGGAAGGAGCTGTCAATTTTTTTCTTCCGTTTTTACCCTTAATAATTCTAATTTTATATCAATAATATTGCATGTCCTTTTTAGTCATTTAATAAATTTAAGCTAGTTGTACAGCTTCTTTTGCTAAACAGCTCTAGTCAATCAGCTAGCTACACAGCTATCAGCTTTCAGCTATAATTTCACAGCTTTCAGCTAGCTTGACAGCTTTCAGCTATAATCTCGCAGCTTTCAGCTAGTTTTGCCAAACAGAGCCTAAGAGCCCGTGAACAAACTTTTCAAATTTCTAAACTACCCCCCTCGAATCATTAAAGTTTGCGAGTTTAGCCTCTCCAATTTTGAAGGCGGAAGAAATTCCATTGTTTTAGCTAATCTTGTGTTTTCAAACAACATTTTATGTGTTGGTTAGGAGGAGTTGGAGTAACTAATACTGACGGTGTTCCAACTCGTGGTGTTGTGATACCCTTGAATTTGTGTGTTGTCTCAACACTTCTATCTTTGGCTTATTTTGTTATTGCAACATCCTTTCGACAATAACATCTAACCAAACGAAATTTTGAAACTTAAATGTAGCTGAAACAGCAATAGTTTTAAATAATCCTAACCAAACACAATCCTTAGCCACAGATTATATTAACATAAAGATTTTTACATTTTTGGATTACCAGGGGAAAACTATGAAATCGAAATAAACTACTTAATAATATCAGTAATTCAGTGCTCTAGATAAATGATAATTATCAAGAATATAGAAATGATAATATGAGAGAGTTGGAGTAACTAACGCTGACGGTGTTCCAACTCATGGTGTTGTCATTCCCTGAATTTGAGTGTTGTCTAGACACTTCTATCTTTGGCTTATTTTGTTATTGCAACAGCCTTTCGATATTACAATAACATCTAACCAAACAAGATTTTGAAACTTATATGTAATGAAACAACAATAGTTCTAAATACTCCTAACCAAACACAATCCTTAGCCACAGATTATATTAACATAAAGATTTTTACATTTTTGGATTACCGGGAAAAAAACTATGAAATCGAAATAAACTGCTTAATAATATCATTAATGTTTGAGTAACTTAGTGCTCTAGATAAATTATAATTATCAAGAATATAGAAATGATAATATGAGAGAGTAACTTTTTTGCCAAACTTATAGGGAACATCTTTAAGAACAATAGAAAACGAGAACAATAGGAATTCATATCAATAACAATCAGTTTTTCTGAAGGAAAAATAAGAAAGAGGGTGCACTCATACTAAAACAAGAGTCAACTAATTAGTAAAGGGAGGAAAAAGAAAGAAACAAAAAAGTCTAGTTTGAGATCTGTAATGGAGGCGAAGATGATGGGACATTCAATAATACAAAATTTTAGTTAATTGTTGTTTGGTGGAAAATTTGTAATAAAACAATGAAAGAATTGAATATTTCATTCCCTCTAACTGATTTAGAAAACTAATGTTTATAACTCTCTCAACCTCAAATACAATTTGGATTTCCTGATTACAAAAGAGAAGAAGATCGACGGAGATCATTCCCTTTGTTTAAGTCTGGGTTCTTCACGGTGGCGATGGAATACCTCCCTCGAATGCTCGCATCGAGCTTGCTTTCCGTTGACGATCCGACGTTTTGCTTCACTGGAACGATATCTTCTCCTCGCGATTTGACGTTGTGGAGAACTCGCAAAGCAAGTTTTAGATCTCTGAACGAGTTTAGAAGAACTTGCAAAGCAAGTTTGAAACTCTTAACGAGTTAGAGAACTCTGAACGAGTTATAACTCTATGGAAAAGTTGATTGATTTAACCGAAAATCGGTTTGTAAGCCAAGTTTGATGAAAGCTCTAAGAACAACTCCGTGGATCTGAAGATTGCCGAAATCCTTCTTCTGCTAAGAAGTCTTGTGTCGATTTCCAAGAATTCCAGCAACTCCCCCAAAAGCCAGCGATCCCAAAAGAGAGACCCGATCTCAGTTGAGTTTACCTATATTTATAGGGGGATTAAGGGGTGCAATTGCCCTCTTAATCGGCTCCTAAGTGGGGCGGAAATCCCTCCAATCGTGGAGGGGAAATGATTTTTGGAACCGTTCAGCTCGAGCTTGAACGAGTCAAACGCCAAAAATGGCGTTCTGGGCCCGAACTTTGCATTTTAGACTTGAAACGCAAAGATGGGCCTATTTTGGTGGCTGAAAACGCACAGGTCGCTCTACGTTTTGACGTTACAACACAGAGTTGGGCCTATTTTGGTGGCTGAGGACTAACAAGTCGCTCTGCGTTTTGACGTTACAACGCAGAGTTGGGCCTATTTTGGTGGCTAAGAACGCATAGGTCGCTCTGCGTTTTGACATTGCAATGCAGGTGATGAACCCTGCGTTTTGATATTGTAACACAATGATGACCTCTGCGTTTTGATGTTACAACACAGGGAGGACCTCTGTGTTTTGAGGTTGTAACGCAGGGAGGACCTTTGCATTTTGAGTTTGAGACGTAGAGGAGAGCTTTGCATCTTGATTTGAAGAGACCGTCAATTTGTAGTCTTTTTTGCTAGAGCGTTGCAAAGATCATCATCTTGTAACCTTCGTCCTGGCTCCTTGAAAATATGAGAGTCGTCAGATTGTAACTCCCGATGTTGATTATGAAGGCTGTTGATTAAAACTTTCATCAGTTATTGTGAAGATCGTCAGATTATAACCTTCATCGATCTACGTGAAAGTTTTTAAATTGTAACCTTCTGGAAATCGTCAGATTGTAACTTCCATCATCGGTGTTTGATGGGGATAAGCTATCTGTAGTAATTATAACCTTTATCGATCACCATTTGAGTCGGGCTAGCATGTGAATTATTTGAATCCGTTTTACATGTAACATTGTGCTAAGAGAATGAAGCCTCTTAGACTTGATGCTATGATTTTGAATACATAGGCTTTGTCATTTTCACGGGAAAAGACTAACCGGCAACGCGTGTTAGGCGTAGACTTATCTCTAATTAGGGATCGAGATAAAGTCCCCCATATGTGTAAGACATGGATTTTGATGTTATTAATAACGACCTGCCATGATGTTGAATACGTAGGCTTTGCTATTTTCACGGGAATACACTACCCGGTAGCACGTGTTAGATGCAGACTTATCTGTAATTAGGGATCGAGATAAAGTCCCCCATGCGTGTAAGGCATGGATTTTGGTGTTATTAATAACGACCAGTCACGATGTTGAATACATGGTCTTTTGTCCTTTTTACGATCAAAGACTAACCGACAACGGGTATTAGGCGTTGACTTATCCCAACTTAGGATTCGGGATAAAATTTCCCATACATGCGAGGTATGGATTCAAAGATTATTAATTTAATGATAAACACTAGCTACGATATTGAATACGTAGACTTTGTCACTGTTTCTTCCTGTGTTATATTTTTACTTAAAATACTAAAAGAAAGTTGGAAGTACCAGATGTATAGTATTAACTTTGCATGAATTTTCATTTAGAGTAAAATTCAGAAATTTTCTTCATTATCACTAGGATAATTCCAGAAAATCTTTAATCTACTAGGGATTTTATAATAAAAACTTGTTATTCTTGTTGAAAAAAGATTAACAAGTTCATTGGGGGGTTTGACTGTTAGAGGTGTGATGTTAACCTAACAGTATTTTATGGATCTATCGCTCTATTGAATAGAGTCGATAAGTTGATTTGGTCGTCAGAGGTGTGTTATTAACTTGACGGGTATGTACACCTATCACTCTATTGAAGAGAGTTGATAATTAATTGTCAGAGGTGTTTTATTAACGTGATAAGATTGTAGACCTATCGCTCTATTGAAGAGAGTTGATAAGTTGATCGGGCCATCAGAGGTATTTTGTTAACGTGACAAGATTATGGACCTATCGCTCTATTGAAGAGAGACAATAAGTTAATTATCAGAGGTTTGGTGTTAACATGACGGAAATTTGTTATGATCGGAGCAACTTTATAGACTTATCATCCTATTGAAGAGGATTGATAAGTTGATTTGTCAGACGTGTGATATTAATGTGATAGGAATTTGTTACGATCAGAGCAACTTTGTGGACTTATCATCCTATTGAAGAGAGACGATAAGTTAATTTGGTGTTAACTTGACGGATTTGTAGACCTATCGCTCTATTGAAGAGAGTCAATAAATTGATTTGATCATCAGATGTGTGTTATTAACTTAACGGGTATGTGGACCTATCGCTCTATTGAAGAGAGTCGATAAGATGATTGTTAGAGGTTTTGTTAACGTAATAAGATTGTGGACCTATTCTCTATTGAAGAGAGACGATAAGTTAATTGTCAGATGTTTGGTGTTAACATGACAGGAATTTATTACGATCGGAGAAACTTTGTGGACTTATCATCCTATTGAAGAGGATTGATAAGTGGATTTTGTCAGAGGTGTGATATAAACGTGACAAGATTACGTTGCGATAAGAGAAACTTTGTGGACTTATCATCCTATTGAAGAGAATTGATAAGTAGATTTTGTCAGAGGTTTGGTGTTAACATGACAGAATTTATTGTGATCGGAGCAACTTTGTGGACTTATCATCCTATTGAAGAGGATTGATAAGTGAGTTTAGTCAGAGATATGATATTAACATGACAAGATTGCGTTGCGATGAGAGCAACTTTGTGGACTTATCTTCCTAAGAGTATTGATAAGTGAATTTTGTCAGAGGTGTGATATTAACGTGATAAGATTGCGTTACAATGAGAGCAACTTTGTGGACTTATCATCCTATTGAAGAGGATTGATAAGTAGATTTTATCATAGGTGTGGTGTTAACATGACGGGATTTTGTACTTGTGATTTAAACAAGATCTTGAAGACTTAGCGTCTTGCTGGGAAAGATTGTGATTTGAGCAATTTTGAGGACCTATCATCCTATTAAAGAGGATTGATAAGTTGATTATCAGAGGTGTATTGTTAACGTGACAAATTGGGAGTGATGCAAACTGAATTCATACTCCATGGGGAAGATGATCGTCAGAAGTATAATGTTAACTCGACGATGTGAAAGATTCGTTACTCTTAATCCAGTGGGTTCCAAGTAACCAACCTCCAGTCTTGATTAAGACTTAGCAAGGGCTTGACTAGCCACTAGTATTGTGAGGAGCCACTTGAAAGACTTGGAGTACTGTGCTCCTTCCTTTCACGTCGCGAGAAGTGGGAAGACCCATCCCTGTACGTGGTATAGCGGCTACCGAGTACTCTGGCGAGTTTGGCGAGCTTACCGTTTGTAGGTGAATTCGACTCTTGACTCGTGCAGGCGGGTCAAGTCGGCAGGCGAGTCTGTGGTCACCTAATGTAGGCGAATTTGGTGATTGCGTGGCCTTGGCTCGTGCAAGCGAACCAAGCCCTTGGATGAGCCCAATTTCTAAGCTGTGCGGGCAGCTTTGAATATGCAGGCGTATTTCGCGTTTTGTCTGCAAAGGTAATTTTTACCATCTACAATACCCCCTTCAAAGTTTTCAGACCTAAACCAACTCACGTATGGTCTGGAACACTTTGAATAAAAAAGTTCCTGATGAGTTAGCGCGAATTTGGCTCTCGTTAGGTTTTTTAGCAAACTCTCAGCTATCAACGGGTTTGATTCACCTTTACCGATTACCGTTTGAATCGGGCTAGTCATACTATTCCTCTTAGTATGATGAGTTGTCGAGTAGTTTCTCTTAGGCTTAATGCTAAGAATTCTGCTCTAACCTTTAGCTGTTTGAGGCGTGGGTTTGAGTTAACCATGACTATAAGGTCGCAGTTTGGTTGTATCGTAACAATTTTAACCGAATGACCGTTACCCATGGGTACGCTCGGAGGGTGCATCAATAGGTTGCGTCGCTTGTGTAGGCGTATAAAATTGCCTATAGGTCCCTTAGCTTAGCTCAGCACGATGATTCGACAAAACAACGGACATTCGAGTGACGAAGCGACGAGGCACGCAAGCAACGGAATACGTTCGCGTGCGGGACCAAACCAACGGTTCGGAAAGTTAACGAGTCGTCCAACAACAAAACGGACTTGAACTCAAACACCGAAGCGGAGTTACCGCCAAATGAAGATTCGGGGAATCAAATCAAGACCTGAACAAATCAACGAAAGGTCGAGGCAACAAGACACACGAACAATGGAACACGTACGCACGTGGAATCGAACCAACGTTTCGGGGAATCACCGAGTCATCTAAACAAGAGCGAACTCGGTGATATAATGATCGAATCAAGACCAATCCCGGACTCGAACTCAGAAACGGATTAACTGCCATATTGGGAATCAAGTCAGTGAGTCGATTCCAGAAACCGAATCAAATCCGAACGACGGAGAACCGGAAACACCGGAAAACGACGAAACCAGCGCACCTGGGGGAACTCGGCCCGAACCGAACCACCCTAAGGTGGCTCGGCCCAAGCCGAGCCACCCTGAGGTGGCTCGGCTATGGCCGAGCCACCCCTGGGTGGCTCGGCTATGGCCGAGCCACCCAGAGGTGGCTAGGCGTCGGTTTGTGCCAAAGGCACAGTCTTGAGTGCCTATAAATAGGCCTGGCACTCGTTCATTTGAGAGGACTTTTCTGAAACTTCTGAAGAGCCGAAACTCTGCCGGATTGCGACCTCAACTCGGATTGTGAAGGCTTGAAGACTTGGATAACCAGATCTACGTGATACTACTCCGGATCTAAGCTTGGTTCTTAGATCCCGAGATTAGAGCGAGCATTTCCTTGGTGAAACGATCCCTCTCGGCTATTATCTCCTTGGTGGGATAGTACCCGTTATACCACGTAGATCCGTTCGGATCGAGATTGCGCGGTGGTCCACGGTACTCAACCCCGGCACAGGCGAAGAACCCCACAAAGCGAGCGACCGTAAAACAGGAAACTCGTGATTTGTTCAAGGAAAGTTGTAATCTTTATTTCTTTGTTTTGATTTTGTTGTAAGCCGGATCTTATAAAAAGACCGGATCTCTTTGTAAACGCATAAAGTTGTTGTCAAAGTTGTAACAGAATCATCAATGAAGAATAACGCAATTTCCCGCTCGAACACTCTGGCGACCACAGTGGGAGCCACCAGCTTCGCTGCCGAAGCTGGAGTGTCGCAGCCGCGGATCTCGATCCCGGTCGTGGAGGAGGTCGAGTACGAATTCGACCAGCAGAAATACGAGGAGTACGTGTCCTCGTCCGGATCTGCCTCCTCCCCCAAGTCCAAGAAGTTCCAGAAGTTCTCCTCCAGGAGAAAAGTCCGTTGGTGTGATGAAGCTGAAGCCACCAACGACGACCTCACCCCAATCGACGCCGAAGCTGCGTTGAGTGAGGTCCTACCGACCTCAAAGAAGGTCAAATCTGCCATTGAAGGCGTGGTGACTCTCTCCAAGAGAGCCCGCCAGAGGCAACGTCAACGCCTCGCGAAGCAATTCGCCAAGGCCATGGAGTCTGTTGACGGGGTCCGCTATCATGCGGATCTGAAGAATAAACGAGGCAAACAGCCTCAACAGCAAATGCAGGGTGGTTCCTCCAAACCGTCGACAATGGATTGGGTCCGTGTCAAACGGAATCGTTCAACACTGGAGGAGCGCATCCACAAGCGCCGCGCGTTGTCCGCGCAAGCACGGGCCAAAGCTGAGGAAGCCCGTCGCAAGCTGCAGAAGGAGGTGGTCAAAAAGCCGCCACCTACTCGCAAGGTTTGGAGGCCAAAGTCTGAAGCGGTTCAGGCTAAGGAGCAAAACTCGCAGCCTCCGAAAGTTCGGACGCCGGCAAGTCAATCCAAACAGCCGGTGATTGCCGCAACTACCCTGGGAGATCCCGCAGGACCATCCCAGAAGAAAAGATCAGTTTTGGAGCGCCTCGGTCCACTTCCGAAGGAACGAGGTAAAGCTCCAGTTCAAGAACGCTTGGGGCCAGTGAAGAAGTCCCAACCAATACAGCATGCTGGGGGTCGCCGCAACCCTCAACACTTGGAGCAAACCGCGGCACCCAAGTGCACAACTTTGCGCATAGAAGTGCGAGAGCCCGCCGAAGATTCACACCCACAAAGGCGTGTTTCGAGGCGTGTGACTCTGGAGGGTCCGAAGAAGACAATTGTTCCTCAGAAGGAAACGTTGTCATCTGATGACGACAACATTATACCTGAGAGATCGTGTCAACACACGATAGGTTGCTCTGACCTCCAAACAGATGAGCTGTACTATCGTGCCGGGGGTACGAACAAATCTAGAAAGAGGAGCCCTCGAAGGTTCGGGAATCAATGTCCTTGTTCAAATCTCATTCGGGCGGTATTGTCTGAATGCAATTGTGTTAAGGCAGTCCCCGAAAGAGTATCGGTGTTTGAAAGACTTAGCACTGGAGCGCCAAGGCCAAGACACAGGCGTTTCCAACGAAGAACAAGGGTCAAGGACGGTGAACATTCAAGGGTCACCGCCAACATGACCAGCACAGGAACAACGGCTCAGGACAACACCGAGGCGGTTCCAGAAATAACCCGACGTGTAACTCGTCTTCAATCCGGAGCTATCATTCGTGCGACGTATGGTAGAGTCCGAACAAGAGTACCTTCAGAAGATGAAGAATCAGATGCTGGGTCAGCAGTGGCGTCTGATAACACAGTGTCCAGTGAAGGACAACCCCGCGAGGCGTTTATGATAAACGCGGAGCAAGTGGCCAAGATGCTTGAAGATGCTATGGCCAAACAACAGGAGACCTTTCGGTTCGAAATGCAGATGGCAATGCAGAACATGAGAGAAATGCATGACCAACAGCTTCAAGCATTAAGGAACCAACAAGGGGAACCAAGTCAGCCCAACCAGAACAACCTGGAAGATGAGGGTACAAATGAAGCTCGCAACGTCAATAACCCTCCCATCAATCCAGGGGGTGGTAATGATAATACCAGTGAAGACACAGGTGAAAGCCTAAAAATTAAGAATCTCGAGAACAAAATCAACACATTGATTTCTGCTCAAGAGACTAAAAAGACGGGCATTCCCTGTCCCTACCCAAGAGAGTGGGAATCGATCCCATATCCGGCGAAGTTTAGTCTAATTAACTTCACGCCGTTTAATGGGATGGGTTCACCAACTCAGCATTTGATTTATTTCAAATCGTACTTGGGAGTCATCTCTGGCAATGAGCCTCTGATGGTGCGGTCATTCGTTGGCACTCTTCGCGGAGATGCCTTCGATTGGTATCGTCGCCTCAAGCCAGGAAGCATAAACAGCTGGGATGACATGGAGACGAAATTCCTCGCGAATTTCTTCGACGACGACACCGAAATTTCAATCGGGTCGTTGCTTGATGAAAAGCAGAAAGACGGAGAATTAGTCGAGGTCTTCGTCAAAAGGTTCCGGAATAAGGCGATGAATTGTCGGGACCCTATCAGCGAGGAGTTCATCCTCCAAACCTGCCACAACAACCTCTCGCTGGATGTTTTGGAAGCAATGGGCACAGCTCCATCCAAGACATGGAAGGACTTGAAGGTCCGAGGCGAGCAAGCTGAGCGATTCCTCAGGAGGAAGAAGGCGGAAAGAGGTCAACCGGCTACAAATCCTCCAAAGCAGAACTTCAATCAGAAGGGAAAAGGTAAAGCTCATGTTAACGCTATTGATGCTAACCAAACCTTTCAATTACAACCTCAGCAACAGCAGCAGCAGCAGCAGCAGCAGCGAGCTCCACAGCAATCGCAGCCCCATTGGCAGCAACGGCCTCAGAAGCAAAAGTCTTCGGAGCCGAGGTTTCCCAAAGTCTACTCCTTCAAAGATGACGAAGTTCCCGGCATCTTCAAATATCTGTTGGAGAACAACAAAATCCAGCTGCCTGCGATTGTGGATCATGAAGGGGCCACCAAGGTGACAGACCCGAGGTACTGCGCGTATCACAGAGCGGTTCACCACCCTACGAAGTCCTGCTACCACCTCAAGGACAAGATCCAGGCCTTGATCGATGTAGGAGTCATAACTCCAAAACCGGCCAAAAATGTGGGAGCGAACGCGGTTTCCATCAGTTTTGGATCGGTACCTACAGATTGGTTCGAGCCTAAGCGCGTCACCAAAGTCGGGATGAAGACGGTGAACGACGATCCGCACGGACAGCGCCAAAAGGGACTCGTGCCACACACAGCTCCAAACGGTGAAATTCTCTGGGTGCACCCCGACCTAATTGAAGATGAACAATGGGCTGGATCGTCATCCAAGAAGAAGTCCAAAGGGAAAGGGAAGTCTTGTTATGGAGTCTCTGCTATCCCGGGAGAAGATGATGAAAGGATCACCGCTTTTCCACTCTCCGACGAGGAACAGGAAGTCTTTGCAACCCGAAGTGGGAATCAGTACCACTTCAACTATCCGTCACATAATGAACAAGCAGCTAAGCTAGGGGTGACAAAACAGGGACCAGCCAAGACTATCACAGAGATGGGGGTGATCCCAATTCCCAAACCGGTTGAAGATGTTCGACGACAGCCGGTTGACAAACAGAAAGAAAAGAGGCCCGAGGAGGTACAGAATCCGAAGCAGTCTCGTTTCAGTCGTCCGATTGGAAAAGACAAACCGGAGAGTTCAAAAAACCCTCGCGCCTTCGACATTATGGCTCAGCTAGCCAACATTCCAGCAAGGATAACACTGTATGAGCTGCTGCGGTTATCCAAGGAGACTAGAGAAGCCCTGCAGGAAGCCTTGGCAGATTCAGAAGCATTCCTCACCAGGGTCAAACCAGTTCCTGAAGAACTGGATATGCTACCCCAACAGTGCAATGTGGCAGCTAAGAACATCCCCTGCATCACCTTCACCAAAGAGGATATGCAGACGAAGAATTCAAACCACGATCGGCCCCTGTACTTCGTCGGGTACATTGGCTCCAGCGAAGTTAACCGAATCCAAGTGGATCCGGGTTCCGCTGTGAGTATTATGCCACTTCGACTGATGCACAGCCTTGGCATTCCAGTCAGCAAGTTGGCGTCTACAGGCACAGTCATATACGGATTCAACACCAGCGGGTCAAGACCTTTGGGTAAAATCCGGATAAAGTGCCAAATGGGCGATTTAAAGACGGAGGTCACGTGCTACGTGATCGATGCTGAGACATCCTATAACTTACTATTGGGTCGGCCTTAGATCCATAGTAATGTTATAGTTCCCTCCACTCTACATCAGTGTTTGAAATATGTCGACACTGATGGAAGAGTTAGGACGGTGGTCGCGGATAAGCAACCATTCAAAGGGTACGAGAACTACTTCACAGATTCTCTCCTTTATGGTAATGAATCCGACACGGAACCATCGATCCAAGGCACGGACAGCGGGGAAGAATCTGATTCCGAAGCCGGATTCGATTACAATGGTGGTTTTGTTTTTAATGACATTGTACCCTTTGTAATCAATCTCGACGACGAACAGTCGTCAGATGGCGGTTGTAACTGGCAACTTGCCGAACCTGAAATAAATAATGGTTTAGAGTACTCATTGTCTTTTGATGATGTGATAAAGGGATGGTACGATAATCCCGAATTGTGTATGCCGCTCCGATCGTCGTATGTAACGAAGAAGCGTCTCCAACACTCTTTCGGAACAACTCAGATTATTCCCGCCAAAATAGGGGGACAAAAAGAAGTGATCTTCGGTAAAGGAGAAAGTCGTCCGGTGCCAGATCATTTCCTAAGAGAGGATGAAGATGGTGACAAATCTGGTTTACATCTATCTAAGTACAGTCCAGAAGCGCGCAAGCTCATGGAAAGACAAGGATATGATTTCACACTCGGAGAAGGTCTGTACTTCGATCGAGGTTCCCGTGTCCCAGTCAAAGCGGCATATGTACCAAAGGGTAAACCGGAGGGCTATTATCGTCACAAGAGGGGCTTAGGCTACATTTCGTCAGATGACGAATGTGGCTGGCAGATCATCGATCAAATTGCTAACAAGGCTAAGGATGGGTATTTGCCAGATTCTTCAGCTGAAGATTCCGACACAAGTTTGGGAGAAATGTTCAAGGCCTTAATGTCGAACATGACTACGGCTGATCCATCTACAATGGAGGAAGACGATCAAATGCAAACGTGGGAGGACCCATGGGTTCATCACCTGAACATGCAATATGGTGATAGGTTCGAACAGAGAGAGCCACCCACCGAAGACGAGGTAGTCCAAATCAATATGGGTGATGAAGCCAATCCAAAGCCCATATTCATCAGTGGTAGTCTCCCATCAGATGAAAAGGAGGAATTAATTGCCTTGATCAGAGAGTATATCGACGTCTTCGCCTGGAACTACGAAGACATGCCTGGGCTCGACCCCAATGTGGCTATGCACCGCCTCGACATCAAGCCGGATGCCAAACCTGTCAAGCAACAGCAAAGACGGTTTCGTCCGCAGATCATGGAAGCCATCGAGGCTGAAGTTAAAAAGCTGATCGACTCAGGATTTATTCGGGAAGAACAACATCCAGACTGGTTAGCCAACATCGTTCCAGTCATGAAGAAAAATGGCAAGATCAGGATTTGCATCGACTTCAGGAATCTGAACGAAGCATGTCCAAAAGATGATTTTCCTCTCCCAATCACGGACGTCATTATCGACAATACGTCCGGATTCGAAAGAATGTCCTTCATGGATGGCTTTTTGGGGTATAATCAAATCAAGATGCACCCGGATGACGAAAAGCATACGGCATTTAGAACGCCCCTCGGTATCTTCTGCTACACGGTGATGCCGTTTGGTCTGAAGAATGCAGGTGCCACGTACCAACGAGCAATGACTAAGATTTTCCAGAAACACCTCAGGAAAACAGTTGAATGCTACGTTGATGATTTGGTGGTGAAAAGCCGCAGCAAAGAAGATCACATCAAGGACTTGAGAACAATGTTTGATCTCATGCGGAGTCATCAATTGAAGATGAATCCCACAAAATCCTTCCTCGGAATGTCCAGCGGAAAATTCCTTGGATTCGTCGTTACCACCAAGGGTATACATATCGACCCAGACAAGGTAAAGGCGATAAATGAATTGCAACCCCCGAAGAACCTAAGGGAACTCAGAGGATTGCAAGGGCGTTTAGCGTATATCCGGAGATTCATTTCAAATCTTTCCGGGAAGTGCCAACCATTTTCGAAGCTAAACAAGAAAGGCGTATCGTTTATTTGGGACGATGCTTGCCAGAAAGCATTCGAAGATATCAAGGCATATCTAATGAATCCACCTGTTCTTGTTGCACCAAAATCAGGTAAACCGTTCTTGATTTATATCAAGGCGATGAACCATTCGATAAGTGCTTTATTAGCACAAGACGATGATAATGGTCACGAACAGGCAGTTTATTATCTAAGTCGGACCTTGATAGGCGCCGAGTCTCGATACCCGATGATCGAGAAAGAATGTCTTGCATTGGTGTTTGCGGTGCAGAAGATGCGACATTACTTAGTTGGCCAGACGATTTATGTCATTGCCAATGTTAATCCGGTACGAGTATTCATGACTCAACCAGGTTCAATGAATTGGCGGTTGGCAAAGTGGGCCCTTCTTTTGTCCCAGTATGATCTGCACTTCAAACAGCAGAAGTCGGTCAAAGGACAGGCGATCTGTGATCTTTTGGCGGCAAGCCCGACGACAGATACGGTTGAAGTATACGATGACTTGCCAGATGAAACCCACGAGGTTAATACCACGTCACACCAACAAGTATGGCAGTTATACTTTGATGGTGCCTCGAGAGCAGTCAATAAAGCAGTAACCCCGGGATGCCATAAGGTCACTTCTGGAGTTGGAGTTGTCTTAGTTTCCCCAGGGAAGCACGTGATGCCTCGAGCTTATTCGCTGACGAGTCCATGCTCTAACAACGTAGCCGAGTATAACGCACTCCTCATAGGACTCAGTTTCGCCAAAGAGCTGGGGGTCGAATATCTCGAAGCCTTTGGGGATTCTCAACTAATTGTCAACCAAGTTCGTGGGGAATATGAAGTCAGAAACCCAGATCTGATTCCATACCACCAGGAGGCCATCAGAGTGGCAGATTCTTTTGAAGAATTTTACATTGAGTATATCCCGCGTCTTCAGAACGCTTATGCAGATGCACTGGCAGCACTAGCAGTATCACTCGCGCAACCGCCCGAAACTGAACTGCTAGTCACAGTAAGATCACACCAACTCTGCGTACCCATATACGATATGGATATTGAAGAGGAGGATGATAAAAACGAGAACGCCAAAGAGGTGAACTCAACCCAAATCGGGTCCGAGTCCCGAGATTGGCGCTTTCCCATTATTGATTACGTCCAATATGGCATTTTACCAGAGGATGTAAAAGAAAAAGAATCTATCCGCCGAAGAGCACCACGGTTCTTTTACAATACCGAGACCCGTACGCTGTATCGCCGGGGGTACGATGACTTGCTTCTCCGATGCCTTTCGAATGAAGAAGCAAAAGAAGTTCTTAAGGAAGCACATGAAGGAGAATGCGGTGCGCATCAGCCTGGTCCCAAGCTGTATGATCGAATCAGAAGAATGGGATATTTCTGGCCAACGATGGTACGTGACGTGATCGAATACGCGCGAGAATGTCACGCTTGTCAAGTGCATGCAAATTATATGCACCAACCACCAGAACGGTTACATACGTCAACCACGTCCTGGCCATTCGAGACATGGGGTATGGATATCGTCGGTCCCATCTTCCCGCCTTCAGTCAAAGGTGATCGATTCATCCTCGCTATCACCGACTACTTTTCAAAGTGGGCTGAAGCCATTCCGCTTAAAGAAGTAAAGACGAACAACGTCATCAACTTCATCAAGCATCACGTCATATACCGACATGGCGTGCCGAGGCGGATCATTCATGACAACGGTCCGCAATTCATAAGCAACGCCTTCATCCGGTTCTGTGACAAGTTCAAGATCCAAGATGTTTCGTCAACACCTTATTACCCTGCCGCTAACGGATTAGCTGAGGCTTTCAACAAGACGATCATCAAGATCTTATCAAAACTTGTGAAGACCAACAAGCGAGATTGGGACGATAAACTTGGAGAAGCACTCTGGGCTTATCATACTACCATACGCACACCTACGGGAGCTACTCCATATTCGTTGGTCTACGGATGCGAAGCTGTGCTACCGTTGGAGATTCAAATCCCCTCTCTTCGGATCGCTCTCGCAACAGAGATGACAGCCAAAGAGCGACATCAGAAGCGTCTCGAAGAACTCGAAAGGCTGGACGAAAAGCGCTTGGAAGCTCAACAACACATCGAGTTCTACCAGGCTAGGATATCCAGGGCTTTTGACAAAAGGGTTCGTCAAAGAAGCTTCAAAGAAGGAGACTTGGTCCTCGCTGCGCGCCGACCGATAATCCTCACCTCTAAGAAGAAAGGTAAATTCGAACCTAAGTGGGAAGGACCGTTTGTAATAGACACAGTCTATTCAAACGGTGCTTATCGCTTAATTTCTTTAGAGGGTAACAGGCAATTAATGCCAATAAATGGGAAGTTTTTGAAAAAGTACTATCCCTAGTACATTCAGGACAACTCATTTATCGGGAAGTTCCTCGAAGAATATTACACTTAATATTCTAGAGGATAACCCAATTTTATTTTTACCACCAAAATCCCTCGCTGATCAATTTCAATTGACAGTGAGTCCACCAAAAAGGTTCACTCTCAGTTCGGAGTCCCCTTTCGATGAACGAAAGAACTCCATTTCTTTTCTCTTGGGTTCAACCTTTTTATGGTTGTAACTGAAGTTGAAATTTCTCTTCGATAAACGAAGAACTCATCTTTCGATCTGATAACCAATCCTATAAAAGGAAAGTTTGTCAGTATCTTCCAGATTCTCGGAGTGGAGATCCCACTTCTAGTTTCCTTCTTGCACTGGAAATAGAATATAAAATTCTTCCTTTCCAGAGTCAAGGAATAGAATATAAAATTCTTCCTTCCTTGTTCGGGGAATAGAATATAAAATTCTTCCTTCCCCACACCAACTCCTTTTCCAAAATTTACCAATTTAGGATTCATCCTAGGTATTTTATCCCGAAACCTAAGCAGGGATAAGTCTGCGCCTAACACGCGCTGCCGGTTTAGTCTTTTTCCGATTGAAAAAGACACCAGAGTTCGATTCTGGGGTATTTTATCCTGAAACCTAAGTAAGGATAAGTCTGCGCCTAACACGCGCGGCCGGTTAGTTCTTCACCGTTAAAAAGAACACCCGTCCGCATATTCAACATTGTGGCTGGTTGTTATTAATAACACCGAAATCCATGCCTCATACGCATGGGGAATTTTATCCTGAATCCTAAGAAAGGATACGTCGACGCCTAACACGCGTCGCCGGTTTGGTCTTTATCCGTAGAAAAAGATACCAGAGTCTGACTCTGGGGTCTTTTATCCCGAAGCCTAAGTAGGGATAAGCCAACGTCTAATACACGTTGCTGGGTAGCCTATTCCCATAATAATGGCAAAGCCTACATATTCAAAGTTGTAGCACAAAGTCTAAGGGAGTTCATTCCTTTAGCGCAACGTCACATGCGGAACGGATTAAAACAATCCGCATGTAAGCCCGACTCAAACGGTAGTCGGTAAGAGCACACCAAATCCGTTGAAGGCTGAGGGTTTGCCAAAAATCCTAAGTCAACGTCTCATACACGTTGCTGTTTAGTCTTTTCACAGGAGAAAGACGAAGTCTACGTATTCAATATCGTAGCACTAAAAGAGTTAACTCTTTTAACTTAACGTCACGTGCGGAACGGATTTAGACAATCCGCACGCTAGCCTGACTCAAACGGTAGTCGGTAAAGGCTAATCAAATCCGTTAGAGGCTGGGGGTTGGCCAAAAATCCTAAAGCCAACACCTCACACGTGTCGCCGGGTAGCCTATTCCCGTAACAATGGCGAAGTCTATGTATTCGACATCATAGCACAAAGTCTCAGAGAATTCAATCTCTGAGCACAACGTTACATGCGAGCGGATTTAAACAAATCGCATGCTAGCCCGACTCAAACGGTAGTCGGTAAAGGCATATCAAACCCGTTGATGGTTGAGGGTTTGCCAAAAATCCTATGAGTATTGTGGTCAATCATTTCAAACGGAATGACGAATCATAATAAAGATAAAAAAAAGGAGATTCACTAAAAGAGTCAAAAGTCAAAATACACAGTAAACAAAATCAAACATCAAGCCCGTGGCTAAAAATCTGCTGACTGAACTTCGACAGCTTATCATCATAAGCTTGGCTAAGCTCAGCCCTAATGGACTCCTCAGTAGCGGCCGAAGTCTTCGCAGCAGTCTCTTCTGTTTCGGATAGCTTCTGCTTCAAGGACTTCAACTCATCGGACAAAGCCGTACAGGTCTGCTGGTCCTGTGCTTCTGTCATCTGAAGAATGCCAAAAGTCTCCTCTTCTTCGCGGAGTTCTTTTCTAAGCTGATCTATCTTGGTCCCACAAGAAGTAATAGAAGAGCGGAGCTCGGCAAGTGAAGATAACCTGGTAGCAAGGCCAGTCTCAACTCGAGCTACTCGGTCTCGCTGCACCTGAACCTCAAGGTCATCAAGAAGCTGAGTCTCGCGCAATGACTGTAAACGAGTATCCAGCTCAGCAGCAATGAAGGAAGAAGCACCGGTATCTCGAAGCTCACGAAACATCTGAAGCTCACGCTCTAAGCAGTCGAGATCGTCAACTATGGCCTTCGCCAAATCTAG
>BQKN01060239.1:142582-173381 GCA_022839385.1 Asparagus kiusianus
TGTGTTCTTTTGACTTTTTGGATGATTTCCTTTTGAGCTGTATTTGGATATCCTTCAGTATTTTTTAACGCCTACAGATACCCCCTCCAAAGTATTCCAGACTCCTTCTTTTGTAGAGGAGTTCTGGGATACTTTGGATAAGATGGATTTTACTTATGATCCCTTCAATGCTTGGTTGAGTAGATCGTGTAAATGACTTCAATTCTTGATCTTTTCTTTCTTTAGCCTATTCAGTTCTTTGTAGAATAGCTAATGTTCTCCCGGTGTCACGTTTATCGCTTGACCATTGTCGAAATCTTGAATTGAAGCTGGAACTTGTACTGGTGGATTCAGCTTTTATCATCACATTGTATCAGTCTTCATGAGAACACGGATTGTCAGGTTATCCTTAAGAATATTCTGAGTAATATTCTCTAGAAACTTCCTATTAATAGTAGGGAAACAGTTTATACTCGTGTACCTATTGGAGTATTCAGGTTATTCTTAAGAATATTTTGAGTGATATTCTCCAGAAACTACCTGTTGAAATTAAGGAAACAGTTTATACTCGTATACCTATTGGAGTATTCAGGTTATTCTTAAGAATATTTTGAATGATATTCTCCAGAAACTACCTGTTGAAATTAAGGAAACAGTTTATACTCGTATACCTATTGGAGTATTTTGGTCTCTTTTTTGTTGGTAGAGATGAACCCAGAATCGGAGAGGAAGAATTTTACATTCTATCTCCTGGTCTCTTTTTTATTGGTAGAGATGAACCCGGAACCGGAGAGGAAGAATTTTATATTCTATCTCCTGGTCTCTTTTTTTGTTGGTAGAGATGAACCCAAAAATCAGAGAGGAAGAATTTTATATTCTATCTCCTGGTCTCTTTTTTGTTGGTAGAGATGAACCCAAAAATCGGAGAGGAAGAATTTTATATTCTATCTCTCGATGCAAAGGAAACTCAAAGTGGGATCTCCACTTAGAGAATCTGGATTGGTTTGAATAATCCTAACTGTCATAAGGTTTGATTATCCAATTCAAAAGTTGACCTTTCGTTCGCAGAATGAATCGAAAGGAGATTTGGTTGTGGTCCTAACTGTAGTAAGGTTTGACCAAGTGGGGGTTGAGATGATCCTAACTGTTTAAAGGTTTGATCATTCAATTTGTGAACCTCTCGTTCATGGAAGGAATCGAGAGGAGATTTTGGTTGTGGTCCTAACTGTTTAAAGGTTTGACCAAGTGGGAATTTGAGATGATCCTAACTGTTTAAAGGTTTGATCGTTCAATTTGTGAACCTCTCGTTCATGGAAGGAATCGAGAGGAGATTTTGGTTGTGGTCCTAACTGTTTAAATGTTTGACCAAGTGGGAATTTGAGACGATCTTAACTGTTTAAAGGTTTGATCATTCAATTTGTGGACCTCTTGTTCATGGAAGGAATCGAGAGGAGATTTTGGTTGTGGTCCTAACTGTTTAAAGGTTTGACCAAGTGGGAATTTGAGACGATCTTAACTGTTTAAAGGTTTGATCGTTCAATTTATAGACCTCTCGTTCGTAGAAGGAATCGAGAGGAGATTTTGGTTGTGGTCCTAACTGTTTAAAGGTTTGACCAAGTGTGAGTTTTGTGAGGGAAGATTGATCTAAAGGAGTGATCGAATCTCATCTTAACAAAAGAGTATTCGGAAATCACCGTGGGGATGTAGTGTTTATCACTTTGTTTGTAATAATCGGATTATCCCCAAGAATATTGTGTTTAACATTCTTCTGGGAACTTCCAGTTACATGAATTATCGACCCCTAGCTTTTCTTTGCAAAACTGAGGAGTACGTCCTCATCAGTCGCATGTTTGGGTTATCCTTAAGAATATAAGATTCTCTAGGAACTTCCCGTTACATAAATCATCCACCCCCAGCTTTCTTTGTGAGGCCAGGTTTAACCTTGTACTTAGTTGGATGACCGAGAAGCAGTTTATACTCGTATACTTTTTGGAGTGAGGGGAAACAGTTTATACTCGTGCACCCATTGGAGTTAATGTCGTCTTTATTTGGCTTGTTTCGCCGTTATGACGCCAGAGTCGATTAAGGCTTGGATCTTGTTCTTGAGTCCAAAGAAAATCTCGGTGGGATGAAGAACCCTTCTGTGGTATGCACAGTAGTTTGGATCCGTGATCATCTTAGCACCTTCTTGATCTTTAATAGGCGGCAATTCGATTTTATCGTTGGCGAGGAGGTATTTCAAGATGGTTGGAGCTTCATCATCTTCGAAAGAATACTCCTTTTGGAATCTTAGATCGGGAGTCGCATTGCCAGCGATCGTAGATATCGTCGGTTGGCTTCTCTCAACTTTCTTTCTTTTAAGAAAGTGTTCAGCTTGTTCGCCACGTAGTTTTAATTCTCTCCAAATGGTCGAAGGCACAACCCCCAGGACTTCCAAGACATCGATGGAAAGATTGTTATAGCATGTCTGCAGGATAAACTCCTCTGTGACAGGATCTCTGCAATTCATTGCCTTGTTACGGAAGCGTTTGATAAAATTATCGACCGACTCTCCGTCATTTTGCTTTTCATCCAAAAGGGTTCCGATTGACACTTCTGTATCATCATCGAAGAAATTGCTGAGGAACAAGCTTTCCATGTCATCCCAACAGTTGATGCTCCCTGGCTTGAGGCGTCGATACCAATCGAAGGCGGGTCCACGAAGGGTGCCAACGAATGACCGGACCATTAAAGCCTCGTTTCCAGAGATTATGCCCAAATGTGACTTGAAATAAATCAAGTGCTAAATAGGCGAGCTCTTTCCTTCAAACGGTGTGAAGTTGATCAGATGGAATTTTGTCGGGTATGGAATTGAATCCCATTCTCTTGGATAGGGACATGGAATACCCGTCTTTTTCACCTCTTGAACCGTCATCAAAGTATTGACTTTGTTTTCAAGCTCTTTCATTCTCTCATCATCATCTTTATTCGAAGGAGAATGAGTTTGATCACCCCCTGTAAGAGGCGCCATCGAACCACCCCTAATGTCATTGCTGGGAGAATCCGTTAAACCACCCCCAGCGTTATTGCTATTGGGAGGTGTATCAGCCAAGATGACTTCATCCACTTTTGGATCACTGTCGTCTATGACATTCTGAGCGTAGTGGCTGGATTCAGCTCGTTGGCTGGACTCAGGAGGTTGAGGCCGTTGAACTAACAGTTCTTTCATTTGTTGGATAGCCGACTCCATCTCTGTCTTCATTTCAGCTCTAATCTCTTCGCGCTATTTGGCTAGAGCTTCCTGAAGTATTTGAATGAACTGGTCAGAGGTTATTGTGAATACTTCTCTGGTTTGCCCTGTGCTGGATACTGTATCATCCGAAGCGATGGCTGAACAAGTGTCTGAAAGTTTATCCTCCGAGGATATTCTTTCATGCATCCGTCGGACAATTCTTGAATTGACTTTTCTTCTCGGGGAAACGTCAGGATTTGAGTCACTTGAATGTTGTTTAGATTTTCTTTTATCAACCATGTTGATAGTGGCTTCAGAGAATTCATCCTCTTGAGCAGCAAGCTTCTTATGGAAATGTCTCAGCTTGGGCTTTGACATTTCGGCTCTAGTGAGTCGTGTACAGGAACAATGAGAGATTATTTCCCGAACAGTTCTCTTTCGTGTTTTGTTCATACCCCCAGCTTGATAGTACGATTCATCGGTATGATTGCCGAAAAATTTTATCGTCTGTTGGTATGACCTCTCAGGTATAACGGTACTTTTAGGTGAACACGTCTCCTTCTGAGGGTGTAAAACCTTGTTGGCATTCTCGGGACGATTTATTACTGTCCTTGAGCGATCCAAGGTTATGTCAAGAGTCACACGTTTAAAACCACCCCCTTGCGGGTATGGAATCTTCACGGGCTCCGAATGCTGGTTTTGTACAACTCCAGACTTTGGGGTCCAAACTTTGCAGAGTTTTGGTGGTTCCTTGGTCACCGTTTCTTTCTTCCCTTTGATCCTTTGTTGTAAGAGAGCACGGGCATGAGCAGCCTTTGCACAACGCTTTTGTATGCGTTCTTTGAGAGTTGAGCGAACCCTTTTGACAAGAGTCCATTCATCCGTCGTTGCTTTAGTAGAGACATGAGTGATTGCTTGTTGAGACAACTGACTCACTCGATGCCTCCTCGACTCTAAGTTCGCCTGATAACGAACTCCGTCGGTTTGTTCCAAGGCTTTAGCCATTTGGCGAGTGCGATGCTGACGTTGTCTCTGGAGAGCCCTTTTTGTCAATGCCAGTGGGATTTGATTCCATGACTCTCTAACTGGAGAAGAGTCATTGTGAGCAGAGATGTTGCGAGTAGAATTCTCAGCAACAATCGGACGAGAGCCTTCATCTGTAGCATTTGACAATCTAAAAAGCTTCAACGAAGATGAAGTCTTCCTGTATTTACGAGGCGAGGAAAACTTTGCAGATGAGGATGACAAATATTCCTCAAACTTCGTTTGGTCGAACTCGTACTCGACCGTGGATTCAATTGGAATCTTGATGATCGGCTGCGACACGACGGTCTCGGCAGCGAGACCGTTGGCTCCCACTGTGGTCGCCAGTTTGTTTTTGTCAAAAGTTGATTTCGCTGTGGAATTCATTATATCTTCGGTCGATTACAATAAATTCAAAAGAGGTAGCCTTTTTATAAGACTCCTTTTACACAACAAAAATGAAGATTACAACTTTTTAGAAACAAACGCAGGATCGTTGTTTGGATCGCTGCTTGCGTGAGGTCTTTGCCTGTGCCGGGAGCGCTTTAGCTCGTGGACCGCCGAATCACAGATCCTGGTTGAACCGTGAAGGCTTTAATGATTCTTCCTTCGTTATCGAAGTGAGAATTTGAAACGATATCCTATCGAAGTAAGATAGTCGTTCTTCTTGAAAACAAGTCAAAGCTTGAATGTCAAGGAATGGCTCTGAATTGAAGAACTCTGCTCTGTCTGCTCAGAAATATGATCTGGTCAGCCTCTGGATCCAACCCCTTAAAAAAACCGATTACAGGGGATATTTATAGCCCTGGAGGAAAACTGTCTTTCAAGACAGTGTTTACTGTCTCGCTGGTCGAGACAGTGTTTGCTGTCTCGCCCAGCGAGACAGTAAATTTGCTGTCTCGCCCAGCGAGACAGTAAAATGCTGTCTCGGGAACAGTAACTGTCTGGCAGTTTTTGTTGTAACTGCCTTCCCACGTCTTAAACTCCGTTATTTCGGCAGTTGTCAGCATGATTCTTGCCCACGACGTTCCCCACGTTCTTGAACAGTTAGTGGCCACGTGTTGGCGGTTTTTAAAGCAGTTTTGACCCTCTGAGAACTGTCTTGCGTGCGCGAGACAGTAAAAGTCTGTCTCGCCCAGCGAGACATTAAAGACTGTCTCGCACGGCGAGACAGCCCATACTTGTGTTCTTTTGACTTTTTGGATGATTTTCTTTTGAGCTGTATTTGGATATCCTTCAGCATTTTTTAACGCCTACAACACTGACTTATCCCTTTTTAGGATTCGGGATAAAATTCCCCGTGCGTGAAAGCACGAATTTTTGTTGCTACGATACTGAATACGTAGACTCGGTCATTTTTACGGGAACGTACCACCCATCAACGCGGGTTAAGCGCTGACTCATCCTTACTTAGGCTTCAGGATGAAATGCCCCAGACTTAGATTCTGGTGTCTTTTTCAATCGGTGAAAGACTAAACCGACAATGCGAGTTAAGCATTGACTTATCCCTACTTAGGATTCGGGATAAAATTCCCTGCACGTGTAAGGTGCGGATTTTAGAGTTGAAGGATTGTGTCTTCTCTTGGAGCAAAGACGAACCCAAAATGGGAGAGGAAGAATTTTATATTCTATCTCCCGAAACCGAAGAGGAAGAATTTTATATTCTATCTCCAGTGCAGGGAAAACTCAAAGTGGGACCTCCACTTTGAGAATCTGAAGAGTGAAACTAGGAGTGGGATCTCCACTCTGAGAATCGAAAGATTCGGATAATCCTAACTATCAGAAGGTTTGATTACCGAACTAAAGATGAATTTCTCGTTTATCGAGGGTGAATTGTGGTTTTGGTCCTAACTGTAGGAAGGTTTGACCAAGCAGGGGTTTGAGGTAACCCTAACTGTAAGAAGGTTTGATCACTCGATTTGAAAGTGGACCTCTCGTTCATTGGAGGAATCGAGAGGGGATTTTGATTTTGGCCCTAACTGTAGGAAGGTTTGACCGAATAGGAGGTTTGAGATGATCATAACTGTAGGAAGGTTTGATCGCTTGATTTATGGGCCTCTTGTTCATTGGAGGAATCGAGAGGGGATTTTAGCTGTGGTCCTAACTGTAGGAAGGTTTGACCGGGTAGACAATGGTAGTGGGAGTACAAATCATAGTAGAAGTGTTTACTTGTATAAATCACTCAGAGGGGGGTTCTTGGTGTTAAGTAACAAATACTTAACACGGAGGGGGTTTGATAATCATCAATGTTAAGTGTACAGATACATCAAACGTTTGAGTGGATTCAATCAAAAGGAATTTTGGTGGTCCCACCATCAATTAGTCTGATCGATGGAGGATTTTGTGGTAGAAGACTGTGAGTCGTCAAACACCAATGGGAATTTTGTGAGGAAAGATTGATCCAACGAAGTGATCAAATCTCGTCTCAGCAAAAGAGTATTTGGGAATCACAGTGAGAGTTTAGTGTTTATCACTTTGTTCTTAATAATCGGGTTATCCCTAAAAAATTACATATAACATTCTTCCGGGAACTCCCCGTTACATGAATCATCCACCCCCAGTTTTCTAGGGTCTAACATTGTACTTAGTTGGATGACCGAGTTATCCTTAAGAATACCAAGCATGACACTCTCCAGGAACTTCCCGTGAAAGAAAGGAAATAGTTTAGACTCATATACCTATTGGAGTATTGAGAAGCAGTTTATACTCGTATACTCTTCGGAGTATTGCCGTTCTCATCTGGCTTATCCCAGCGTTATGACGCCGGCTTCAACCAAGGTTTGGATGCTATTCTTGAAAGCAAAGCAATCCTTGGTAGGATGAAGGACCCTCCTGCGGTACGCACAGTACTTTGGATCCGCAGTGTTGTCAGCTTCCTTCTGATTAGTGATAGGTGGTAGCTTGATCTTGTTATTTTCAATAAGGGATTCGAAGATGGCTGAAACGTCTTCGTCCTTAAAAGAGTACTCTTTTTGGAGTCTCGAATCCGAAGTGTTTCGCTGTCTCCAGGATTGCCGTTGTGACGTTTGATTAGCATCAAAAGCAGCTGCAGGTGCCTTGCCTTTACCACGGGAGGCGAAGTTTGAGTTCGGATGATTAGCCGTTGGTTGGCTCCTCTCGGCCTTCTTCCTTCGGAGGAAGCGTCCGGCCCGCTCTCCGCGCATCTTCAACTCTTTTCATGTGTTGGACGGTGCGACTCTCATAACTTCCAATATCTCAATAGATAGGTTGTTATGATATGTTTGGAGGATGAAGTCCTTTGTGATCGGATCTCGGCAGTTCATCGCCTTATTCCGGAAGCGCTTGATGAAATCGTCGACCGTCTCGTCATCTTCTTGCTTCTCATCGAAGAGTGTCCTGATTGACACCTCGACATCATCGTCAAAGAAATGAGCAAGGAACAGGTTCTCCAGGTCATCCCAGCTGTTGATGCTTTCAGACTTAAGACGGCGGTACCAATCAAAGGCGGGCTCACGAAGGGTGCCAACGAATGACCGAACCATCAAGGCTTCATTGCCGGATCAGGGATCGATTCCCACTCTCTTGGGTAAAGTTAATCAGGTTGAACTTAGCCGGATAAGGGATCGATTCCCACTCTCTTGGGTAAGGACACAGAATGTCGGTCCTTTTCACCTCTCGAGCAGACATTAGAGCATTGATTTTGCTCTCGAGATCTTTTATTTTCTCATCCTCGCTTGTATCGAGCCTTGGACGATCTGAAAGAGGAATAATGCGACCACCCCCGGTATTGTCATCTTTGGTGGAACCACCTCTAGCGTTATTGTCTTCAGTAGGACCACCCCGAATGTTCTGATCAAAGGGAGGGTTCTCAGTATTGAGACGTTCATCCACATCTGGATCACTACTTGCTTGGTCAGCAAGGTTACGACGGCTGAATTCACCGAACTGATTGGACAGAGCCCGAATTTGTTGGTCATGCTCTTCTCTCATCCGTAGCATAGCCATTTCTATTTCGATCTTGAATGCCTCTTTCTGCTTGGCTAGAGCATCCTCAACGATTTTGGACTTCCTCGATGTTAATCATAAACACCTCGCGGGATTCTCCTAGGCTGGATATCGTTTTGTCAGAAGCGACTGCAGAGTTGGCATCTGATATTTCATCATCCGAGGATAATCCCCTCTGCATTCGCTGATAATCTCTTTGTCTAATGGTTCCCGATCGCAACCGGGTTAGACGATGAGATATTAGCGGGTCAGAGCTAGAAGGTCGAATCGACTTTCCCTTATCAACCATATTTATTATGACTTCCGGAAGATCGTCACCTTGAACGGCCGATTGTTTCTTGCGAAAACGTTTTGGCTTGGACTTAGTTGCTCCGTTAGAGATCCTCTCAAATACTGAGACCCTCTGTGGAGCGGCCTTGAGGTAGCTACACGCTGATAATACTGTCCTGATTAGTTTAGCGCACAGGCAGTGAGATTCTGTTTCTCGGGTATTTCTCTTCTGAGACTTGTTCGTACCCCCAGCCCGATAGTACAACTCGTCGGTCATATGACCGAAGCAACCTATCACGTGTTAGCACGAATTTTCAGGTATAACGTCGTCGTCTGACAAACACATTTTCTTCTGAGAGCTTGATCTCTTATTGGCGTTCTTAAGAGTCATGTATTTGGAGCTACGCTTTTGGGAGCGCGAACTCTTGACGGGCTCTTGGACTTCAATTCTTCGTCCGAGGTGGTCAGGTGCAGGGGTTTTCCCATTATAGGAAGGCTCTGACTTATTGCGGGGGTATGTACGACCCCCAGCTCGAGTGGTTGCTCGGGGTTCAGTCACCGAACCTAAGCGTTCTTTAATCGGAACTTTGTCTCGATCCTTGTGCAAAGGACCAAAGTGATCCGTCATCCTCTCTTTGAAACGGGACAGGTCTCCATGGTCGTGAGGCTTCACCGGAAGTGCAGAATTAATCGTGACAGAAACAGGGGCTGTCGGAGGCTTAAACGGGACTGCGGGAGGTGAACCGGGTGCGAATCGAACCGTACCAAGTGTGAACCGAACCGAACCGGATGTGAACCAAACTGAACCGGACGCGAACCGGTACAAACCACCAATTGGTGGCTCGGCTTGGGCCGAGCCACTATTTGGTGGCTCGGTTTTGGCTAAGCCACCAATTGGTGGTTCGCATATTTCGGCAGTTCCGGACGCTGTTTGACTTTTTGTCGATGCCGTTTTGGTTTTTGGTTTCTAGACTTGGCGTGGTTTCGGTAGTTTCTTGATCACCTCTTTTTGCTTCAGCTTTTGTGCTTCTCGCATAAGAATTCGCGTATGCACAATCAAGGCGCGACGCTTCTGAATGCGCTCCTCGAGGGGTGATCAGGTCCGTTTAACTTGGATCCACTCATTCGTTGTTGGTTTGGAGGAGAGGCCATTTATTTGCTGCTGGGGCACTCGGTGCCTTCTGCGTTTTAGATCCACCTCATAGCCAATCCCGTTAACATGCTCCAAAGCCTTAGAAAATCGGTGCGCAAGTCATTAGCGCTGTCTTTGGCGTGCCCTCTTCGATAAAGTTGGCGCGGCTACATCGGTTATCTCCTTGATTGAGGAGGAGTCCAGATCTGTAAATCCGACTTCGTTGGAGGCCGGAGGGGTGTTGCAAGGTGCAGCTACCGTAGCAATGGGGGCTTTGATCTTCCTGCATTTGTGAGGGGCAGAGGATCTGGAGGAGGAGGTCGACAGATACTCCTCAAACTTTAGTTGGTCGAACTCGTACTCGACCTCTTCGTAAACCGGGATCCGGATCCGTGGTTACGGCACGATAGCTTCAGTAGCGAAGCTATTGGCTCCCACTGTGGTCACCAGCTTGTTTGCGTCGAAAATTGATGTATTCATTGCGGTATTCATTACAACTTCAATCGTTACAATGAAAACAAAAAGATAGTCTTTTAATAAGACTTTTATACAATGAAAACGAAAAATACAATTCTCCTCAAACAAATGCAAAGATTGTTTATCGGTCTTCTGCTTGCGTGGGAACTTTGCTTGTGCCGGGGATGTTAATATCCTTTGACCGCCACGGATCAGATCTGGTTGATAGATAAATGATCAAAGCTCTTACTTCACGAAGGAAGTAATCGCTGCAGCGATGATCTCGAACAAGCGAGATCACGGCTCTTCTCGAGATTTAAGACCAAACTTAAATCCGGAGGAATAGGGGATGGGTCTCAGATCTCTCAAACTCCACTCTTTATGCACAGGAGATCGCCAAGATCTGCTAACTCTTGCTGTAAATTCGTGGCTCCACTCTCCAATTCGACAGCGTTTCACCCTCTTGATCTCCAGCCACTAAGAAATGAGCACCCGAGCTCGTATTTATAAGCTTTAGAAGCGGGTATTTAGATAAGTATGAGGGATTCCTCCTTATCTTCAGTTAAGAACTGATTAACCATAGTATCAGATCAGTTAGGACGCTCAGGAACAAACAAATCCTGAGAGAATCCGTGAAAACTAAAAAATCACACTTTTAGATCAAATCTGGCCAAAGCGTCACCGAGTGGCTCAGCCTTGGCCTAGCCACCAAATGGTGGATCGGCCATGGCCTAGTCACCAAATGGTGGCTCGGTTGCCGAGCCACCCTTGGTGACCTGGCTATAGGCCGAACCACTGGTTCGGCCGAGTCGTTTCGATGCGACTCGGTCGCCAGTGGCTTTCTTAGTCTTCCAGATTTTGACTTATTCTGTCGTTACGCGTATTTTATTGTTTCGTTGATCTGTACGCTGTTTTGGTGGTCGATGAGCATGCAGGCCACTTGGTAGTGGCCGGTGACCACGCGGGCTACTTAGTTTGCCGATTTTGTGGCTGATGGGCGTGCGGGTCACTTGGTGGTGGCCGGTGAGCACGCGGGACACTTGGAGCTGGCTGGCGAGTGCACGGGCCACTTGGTTCACCGATTTGGTGGCCGATGAGCACGTGTGCCATTTGGTGGTGTTCGGTGAGCGTGCGGGCCACGTCATCAATAGTTCGTTAATTCACTGGTCGGCGTCGGATAATCCTCTTTGACTTAGATAATGGCGTTCATCACCTTCTCTCTGTCTCGAGCTGTATAGGGATACCTATAGGCATTTTTAGACGCTTACAGAGGACGAGCTCGCCATTAGTTCACAGGCGAGATTCAAATTGGTGGAAGGCGAGCCACGTGTTCGCCAACAAAGCCTTGTACCTCGTGCTTTCCAGCTAAGGTCGCGCAGGTTCGTCAGGTCACATTAAATGCGACTTGACAAAGCGACGTCGCTTCTGTGCGCCTCGCTCGATGACGAATCGTGGTCGTACTTTTTTGGTCTCGACCGTCATATTCGGTCATGAATTTCGGTGCGAGTTCATGTAACCGCCAAAAAACGAACTGTTGAGAGCGATCCGGGACGTTGATTTCGATTGTGGCCACGTTTCTTAATCGTCAACGCCTAGCCTCTTGAGGGCAATCTAGGCCGTTGATTTCGATCGTGGCTATGCCTCTCAACCGCAAACGTTTCACCTTTAAATAGGCTTCGTCCCCTTCCTTTGAGAACTACCATGCTTAGGAACTTCTGCTTGCGCGAAATTTTTAGAGAGAGAACTCCTACCTCATCTTCGACTTTCCGACATGGCGCCAAAATCTAAAAAATACGTTATGAAGGGAAAGGGTTCCGCTCACTATCCTGGCAGCGTCGCTGCCAGTGTGACCGCCAGCGTGTCTGAGACGCATTTGGGTAAGTCGAGAGGTTTGTTTAACGACTTCGCATTGCTGGCCAACGCTGGGTCGGGAATATGAGCGATGTTTGTCTTCTTCGGTGGACTTTGCTATTTTTGGCAGTCTTCCTGATTTGGGTGAATTCCTCCCTTTTCAGGCGGATTCGATTATCGTCAGTTGGGTTTAGCCTAGAAATGATTCACTGGCGCGAGCCTGGAAATAAAAAATAAACACATCCGATCACTGCTCCTTAGACCCACCCCAGTGCGAAACGATTCACTGGTGCGAGCCTAGTAATAAACATCAAACACATCCGATCACTGCTCCTCAGACCCACCCCAGTGCGAAACGATTCACTGGTGAGAGCCTGGAAATAAACAATACACATACGATCACTGCTCCTCAGACCCACCCCAGTGCGAAACGATTCACTGGTGCTAGCCTAGAAATAAACAACAACATATCCGATAACATGAACCCAGACCTTTCCATCCCAAGTCCAAGTCAACCACTCATATCTCACGGGTCACTATGGTCAAGCAATACTCGTGATTCTCAACTATAACAATGTATAAAGGAAATGAATACTATGTAACAGTGTCATGAATCATGAACAGAAAACGTGAACAACTACTAATAACAGTGCAAGATGGAACTACAACTATCAAATAATTACACATGAAATGTCGTAATTTCCAATCGTCATGAACATAAATTGATTAATTCCAAAAATAATCTTTTTCGAAATAGATTCCTTTAAAAGCAATCTATTTTCCAAAAATTCCTTTAAAATTATTTAACTAACCCATTTTCCAAAATAAATTCTTTCAACTCATTTATTATTATAATAATTCAATTTAAACCGTTTTTCCAGAATAAACTCTTTTAAAAATTATTTCTCATAATGATAATTCTAATTAATCTTGAAAAGCATTAATTTATCATTTGAAATCATTTAATATCATCATCAACAGTCCCACACAGATAATAGCAATTCATAATCTAATCTATGCAACTAATTAACGATAGATATAAATTGGAAATGACGAGTCAAGAGGAGTGGGATCTTGCCTTGGGGTTTTGTCGAACGAATCGACGCTGACGCACGAAGCTACGGCCCGCCGATGAGGCGACGACAACGGATCTAAACGGCGACGAGGACTGCAGGGCTGACTGTGGGGAGTTCAACGGGGCTATGGGGTTGCCGCCAGCGGGAGGGATCGCCGACGACGTTGACGGCTAGGCGAGGGCGTCGGGCAGCGGGCTGAGGGAGCTGCTATCGGGTGGCTGCAAGGGCGGCTGTCGCGGGTTTGCGGCTGCAAGAGGAGGTGGCGGCATGCGGATCTTGTGGCTAGAGGATGGCCGGAGGTGTAGGCGAGCGGGGAGGAGGTGATGGGGGTTGGAGAGCTCTGGTCGGCGGCTGCAGGCGGCGGGGGAGAGGAGAGGCTGGCGAAGGGGGTCAGGGCGAGTTGGTGGAGCTGCAGGGGGACTTGAGGAAGAAGAAGGGGGCGGAGTAGATGGCTGGGCGGTGGTGTAGGAGGTCACGGCGAGGGCCGATTGAGGGGCTCGACAAACTCGGCGTGGGGCTAAGGGCGATGGTGCTCAGGGCGATGGTGCGGTGAAGACTGGCTGCTGCGGGATGATGGCGGCGGTCAGAGACCAGAGGGGAGCTTGGGCGCGGGTGATAGGGGTGGCGGTTCTCGGCTTGGGGCAGCGGCGAGGTGGTCGTGCGGAGATGGGGGTGATGGGTTTTGAGGAGAGAGAGAAAACAAGAGAGAGGCGGCGGGGATGATGAACAGTAGAGAGAGGTGGGTTATATATATATATATATGTATTTATATAATTAGGGTTTTGGGAATTAAACAAAAATTAATTAAAACAAATAATTACTGATGGTTAAAAATCAAATTAATTACGGAATAATTATCTACAAATAAAAACGTACATATTGTGCTAGTACAACGGTTGATACGAAATAGTCGAAATATACCCATATTGTATAATTAAACATGAATAATTAATAATAAAAATATTTTTACTTAAATTTAAAATCAAATAATTATGGGACAATTATGTACACAGTAAAACGTAGTAGTTATACTAATACGACAGATAATATATAACAGTAGAAATAATACAACAAATCATATAAATAATATGATTTAATAATACAACATATTATACAAAATTATACGTAATAATAATAATAATACCACATATTATCCAAAATGATACGTAATAGTATCGATAATACAACAGATAAATTCCAAAAAAATTTACTGCACTAAATAAATTTATAAATATTTAAATCAATTAAACAAATATAGAATTTATACTTTAATTCATAGAAAAGTATAGAAACTCGAGAAAAATTGAAATACTCTTTTAAAAATCATAATTAAATATTTTAAGATACCAGAAAATTATTTTAACTAATATCAAAATTCCATGGTCCTTACAGGCGGTAAGGACCAGTTTAGACTTATGCACTCGTGGGAGTTTGAAGGAAAACTAAGGATAGTACTTCTTCAAGAAATTGTCGTTGATAGGCATCATGATCTTATCGCCATTCGGTTTGATGAGACGATAAGCTCCATTCGAATAGACTGTCTCTATTACGAACGGCCCTTCTCATTTGGGCTGGAATTTGCCCTTCTTCTTGGAAGTGAGAATCATCAGTCGTCGAACGGCAAGTACCAATTCTCCCTCCTTGAAGGATCGACACTTTACTTTCTTGTCGAAGGCCTTAGCCATTCGGGCTTGGCAGAACTCAATGTGTTGTTGGGCTTCAAGCCACCTCTCATCTAACGCTTCAAGTTCTGCGACGCATCGTTGATGATTATCCCCAGTTGTCATCCCCATAGCTAGGGTGACACGGAGGGATAGAATTTGAATCTCTAATGGTAACACAGCTTCATAGCCATATACCAATGAATAAGGCATGTTGCCGGTTGGTGTACGAACCGTCATGTGATACGTCCATAAGCTCTCGCCCAGCTTCTCGTTCCAATCGTGTTTGCTATTGGAGTCAGCTTGGTTAAGATCTTAACGATTGTTTTGTTGAAGGGCTCAGCCAAACCATTCGCGGAAGGGTTATAGGCTGTAGAGGAGAGGCTCTGCATTCGGAACTTGTCATAAAACCTGGTGAACGCATGACTAACAAATTATGTGTCGTTGTCATGAATAATACATTAAGGTACACCGTATCGGTATATGACATGATGTTTGATGAACTTAATCACATCATTAGTTTTGACTTCTCTTAAAAGGACGGCTTCGGCCCATTTAGAGAAGTAGTCGGTGATTGCGAGGATGAAGCGATGACCTCTTGCCGACGGTGGGGATATTGGTCCGATGATGTCCATCCCCCATGCCTCGAAAGGCCATGACGCCGTTATCGGGTGTAGGTCTTCAGGAGGCTGATGCATGTCGTTGGTGTGGATTTGGCACGCATGGCAATGCTTCGCATAAGCAACCGTGTCACTGACCATCCCAGGCCAAAAGTAGCCTATCCTCCGTAACCAATCCCAAAGCTTGGGCTCGGGCTGGTGAGCTCCGCAAGTGCTATCATGGGCTTTGCACAGGGCTTCTTGTGCTTCTGTCTTTGAAAGACATCAAAGTAATAAGCCGTCATACGACCTTCGGTACAGCATCCCTGTGGTCGAATCGTAGTAGAACCTCGAGGTGCGTCGACGGACAGACTCTCGCTCCCTAGTATCTTCGGGCAACATGCCGTGCAGGACGTAATCGATGATCAGAAGGCGTCAATCTTTCGGGTCGGGTCGATCCAAAGCTTGGCGAGTGACGTTCGCCTCTAGGACGTCTTTTGATCGAAAGTGTCGTTGGCCCGCTACAGTGACATATTGAGTCATCTCTAGCGGCTGAGCCAAGTTAGCCGCTAGGGATGCAAGGGCGTCTGTGTGCGTGTTCTTGGAACGAAGCACATGCTCGATGTGGAAGCTTTCGAATGACTCGACTAGCTTGGTAGCTGCTTTGTGAAGCGGGATCAGGTCATCATTTCTAACCTTATATTCCCCCATCATCTGCTTTACAATAAGCTGAGAGTCGTCGTAGGCCTCGAGATGCTTTATCTCTAACTCTCTTGCCAACTCGAGTCCAATGAGTAGCGCATTATACTCATCCATGTTGTTGGTGCATGGCTCCGTTAGGGAAAAGGCTCGAGGTAGTATGTGGTTATGTGGGGAAGTGAGGACCACACCACTCCTGCAACGATAGATTCTCTTATGCCGACGTGAGACGTGAGACGTGCCGTCAAAGAACATCTGCCAGGTTTCCACTAGGGAGGTTGTGTTGACTTCGGGGGGTTCATCTAGCAAATCTTCAAACAGGCCAGTTCCCACCCCTAGCGGGTGACTAGCCATGAGATCGCAATATCCTACCCTTTGACCGATTTTTGCGGCATAAAATGAATGTTGTACTGAGATAACAAGAGCGCCCATCTGGCCAGGCACCAGTTTAAGGCTGCAGGTTGTGTCATGAAGACTCGGATGGGGTTTATCCGAGAAATGACATGGATGGTTTGGCCAACCAGGTAATGTCACATCTTTTGGATGGCGAATACCAAGGCTAAACACTCCTTTTCGACCATAGGGTATCGCCGTTCAACGCTCTGTAGAGTTCTACTCAGCTAGTAGATGCCCTGCTCATGGCCGGCGTTGTCGTTTTGTGCCAAGAGAGCGCCTAGAGAATGCCTCATAGCCCGTATGTAGATGAGGAATAGATTTCCTGAGATTGGAGCCACCAGGACAGGCGGGTTCGAAAGGTAAGCCTTGATTTTTTTCAAAGGCCCGTTGGCAGGGTTCGTCCCATACGAAGGAGGTACCTTTCTTCATCAGTTTGGAGAAGGGTTGACATTTGCCCGAGAGATTTGAAATGAACTTCCGGATGTAAGTCAATCGTCCCTGGAGACCTCTTAATTCTTTGAGATTGCGGGGAGGTTGAAGCTCTTGAATAGCTTGTACTTTATCCGAATCAATTTGGATACCTCTCGTTGTGACTACGAAACCAAGGAATTTACAATTGGACATCCCTAATAATGACTTCGTGGGATTCATCTTAAGTTGATGGGATCGCATGAGCTCGAACATCACCTTTAGGTCTTAGAGATGGTCGTCTTTGCTATGACTTTTTACAACCAGGTCATCCACATAGCATTCGACCGTCTTTCGTAGATGATCTCGAAAAATCATGCTCATGGTGCGTTGATATGTTGCGTCGGTGTTCTTGAGTCCGAAGGGTATGACTGTGTAGCAGTACACCCTCATCGGAGTTCTGAACGAGGTGTGTTTCTCTTCATCAGGGTGCATTTTGATTTGATTGTACCCTGAGAAACTATCCATGAAGGACATCCTTTCAAACCCGCACGTGTTATCAATGATGACATCCATGATGGGCAAGGGAAACTCATCTTTAGGGCAAGCAGTATTGAGATCTCTGAAGTCAATGCAGATGCGAATCTTATCGTTCTTTTTCAGGACTGAAATAATATTAGCTACCCAGTCAGGGTGTTGCTCCTCTCTAATGAAACCAAATTCGATCAACTTTTTTTACCTTCGCCTCGATTGCCTCAATGATTTGTGGACGGAATCATCTCTGCTGTTGTTTGACCAGTTTGGCATCTGAGCTAATGTTGAGACGATGCATGGCGATCCGTGGATCAAGGCCGGGCATGTCCTCGTAATTCCATGCGAAGACATTAATGTATTCCCGTATGAGGGCAATGAGATCTTCTTTCTCTTGGGGAGGTAAGCTGCTGCTGATAAATATAGGCTTGGGACTAGCCTCATCGCCCATGTTTATCTGGAGGAGCTCATCTTCGGTAGGTGGTTCACGTTGTTCGAAGCGGTTGCTCCATTAAGCGTTGATATGGTGGACCCTTATCTCATCATAAAGTAGGATCTACCTGTCTTCTGTCATTTCAGCGGGTTTAGCCGTGGCCATGTTGACTGTAAGCTCCTTGAACAAGTCGCTCATACTGACGTCCGAGTCCCACATTGAGGTTGTCGACGATCGATCCCCTGAACGGGCGTTGTCAGAGTCCTCGCTGCAATAGCAGAATAACTCCGATGAGGAAGAAGCGTAGCCTAAGCCTCTTCGAGTCTTGTTGAAGTAATTTGAGGGTTTGCCTTTAGGCACGTAGGTAGGTCGGATGACTGTCTTTCACCCCCGGTCGTAATTCAGGCCCTCTGGACGAGTGAAGCCATACCCTATGTCGCTCATTATGCGCTTCGTGATTTGACTGTATTACGAAAACTAAGGCGCGGGGTCTTCCTCTTCAGACTCGTCCCACAACGTGTGTAGGGGGTAATCGATTCGTCCAAAGATAATATCTTTTTGATAGTTACCCTGGGCCGGCATGACGAGTACGGCTTGCGAAGACTTGATCGCTTGTTTCTTCGCAACATACGACGAGCATACGGGGAAGTGTAAAGAAGGGTCACTATAGAGCCTCGACATCAGGTCGTTAGGCGCGTCATCCTCGGACATTGAGCAAGATGGCAAATAAGCAAAGTTGAACTTCTCATTCAAGATAATCTCCTCCGCCTGAACGGTATCGGTTACATTGTGACTTTCGCAGCCAATTACAATTGATTCGAAATCGTTCAAGACAAGGCCGTCATCGTACTCGGACTCACTATCCGCCTCGTTGCCGCTCTTGAGCTCCTTGGTTGATGGCTCGTCGAGGTCTTGGTACAGCAGAGAATCTATGAAGTAGTTCTCGACGCCCTTGAAGGGTTGTTTGTCGGCTACTACTATTTTCACCCGCTCGTAATCATCCACATATTTTAAGCATTGGTGTAATGTGGACGGGACTATCCGGTTGTTATGGATCCACGGACGTCCTAAGAGCATGTTATAGGATGGCTCGGTGTCAATGACGTAGTAGGTCACCTCCGTCTTCATGTCGCCTATTCGGCACTTCAGACGGATCCTGCCGAGTGGTCGAGTTCCAGTGGCATTGAAGCCAAAGATAGTCATGGTAGTCGTGGATAGACGCTTCGGGGGTATCCCTAGGTGTTTGATCAGCTTCAGGGGTACAATGCTTAGGGCGGACCCTGGGTCAACTTGAATTCAATCCACTTTTAAGGAACTGATGTACCCTATGAAGTACAGTGGTCGATCATGAGAGGTGCTTTTGATGAGCATATCCTCAGGAGTGAATGTGATGCAAGGGACCTACCTTTCGGTGGTCTGGCAGCACATCGCACATTCGCCTTTCGTGTTTTCTTCTCTCAAGAAGTGGGTAGCAAAGACTTCCGAGCCGGCCAATACCTCTTGTAGGGCTTCCCGGGTAGGCCTGGATAACCATAGGAGGTCATACATGGTAATCCGCACAGGGATGTTCTTTAGCTGCGCGAGTACATTGAATCAGAAAGGCTGATTGCTCGAGCTCGGCCTACCGGGACCTGGAGGGGCTGCTGCTGCTGGCCTCGTAGGAGGTCCTGTCGGGTTTTCCGCTCTTGCGGGATACTCTTTGGCAAATTCCTTTCCTGTTCTAGTAGAGAGGACGACAGTTTCCTCTTCGGAGTCGGTGAGGGTAGATACTGCAGTCTGGTCTCCATCCGGAAGAGCAGAGATGACATTGCAAGGCCTGCCTTTGGTCTCTCTCGAGGGCTTTGAAGTCCACTACTCGTCGCTGAGGAGGTTCGGATGGACCCAAATCACCTGACCTGATGGTAGGGTCTGGGGTACTAAACATTTCCTTTGTTGGTTGTGAGGATCGTCGTTAGTGATCTTCAGGACCGCCTTGGGATAGGAATTAACCCTGCCGAAGCCTGAACCTCCGGGAGATCCGTTCTAAAACTCAGGGTGATCATATTCATGGTCACCTGCTTTTGTACCTTCTCCTTCTTTAGGACTCCTGCATCGTAGAGGGCTTGGATCTTGTCCTTGAGGATGTAACACTTAGAGGCATAGTGACCAAGGAACCTGTGGTACGCACAGTAACTCAGGTCACTAGTCTTGTTTGCCTCCTCAGGCTTTGTGACTTCCGATAGTTTAATTCGATTGCTCTTCAAGAGAGTGTCGAATGTTGCCACTACTTGGTCCTCCCTGAAGTCGTATTACCTTGGAGGGCGTTGCTCGAACTGCCTGGGCTTCGGCCTTTGAGCCGTTTTGGGTGCCGGAGCGGAATCGACGACCATGATCTCCTTTCCTCTTGTTCGAGGGGGATTCTTTGGCGCGGTCGGCTCCACGGCTCCCTTCTTAGGGTGAGGTTCTTTAGCCTCTAGCCTCTTGATCATATTTTCCACCTGCTCGCCCTAGCGAATAAGTTCCTTCTAAGTCCGGGTTTCCACTACGCCGACCTTGAACAGAATATGGATCGAGAGATTGTTGCGACACATTTCGATCAGTGTGGACTCGGAGACTTGGTCCCTACAGTGGACCAATCGGTTCCTGAATCTCTTTACAAAATCGTTGACCGACTCCGACTTTCGTTGCTTTTTGACGATGAGGGTGGCCATCGACACCTACGTGTCGTCAATGAAGAAGCGGGCCAAGAAGAGCCTTTCCGCGTCAGCCCATGACTTGATAGAACCAGGTTCCAACTTGTGAAACCATTCAAATGCTACCCTCTTGAGGGTGCCTATGAACAATCTGGTGAGAATAGCGTTGTTCCCCGTGAGGAACCCGGTCTGCGCCATAAAATAGTACATGTGCTGTGAGGGTGAGCCCTTGCCATCAAACTGCACCAAGCTAATCGGCTTGAACTTCGCTGGGTAGAGAATTGTATTCCATTCGACAGGATAAGGTCAGATGACCCCCAGCTTATTCATGTTCTGTTGGAGTTTCAAAGCGTTGAGCTGGCTTTGGAAGTCATCGAACCTTCTGTCGCGGGCGCTATCCCCAGTATGCGACGTTCCTAGCGATGTCTTGGAGGAGTAATCGGAGTGTGGACCGACAATATCTTCCGTTTCAGTCACTGGATGAGGAAGTGGTACCCACTCCTTACTCCCCGTTGGCCACGATAAGGTGTGCTGGGTTCTCTTCTTCTTCTTCTTCTTGTTCAGAAGCTGCTCCAACATTTCTCTTAAAGAGTTAATGGTTGCTTGTTGTTCTTCGAACTTCTTGGCAACTATCTGATCATTCGCGGTGTCTGCTATGTGTACTCTTGCCAGTGCGTCCTGACTCGAGTGTGAGGTTTGGGACGTGGCTGTCGCCGCGCAAACCTCGTCCTTACCGTCGGAGGGAGGTGCTAAGGTTGAGTAATCAAACCTAATGCTCACCCCCGTGCGACTGCGGGTATGCTGGAATACACCGCCTTGCTCACGTTGAACAAGCGGACGATTAAGCCCCAGGAAGGAGTCCAAATCTGGAGAACCAGAAAGTACGGTCTTACCCTTGTCCGTCATGTTGATTGTAGCGGCCGGGAGCTCTAGATCATCGGCGGCGAGTTTCTTTCGACGGTGCTGTCTCTGACTCGAAGATCTTGGCTTGGAGGGCCGTTGAGCAAGCCTTTTGAATACCGAGGGTCTCACCATTTCCACACACTGGCAGTCAGTGAGTACTACCTGAATGAGTCTCTCACAGTGACATTGCGGACTCACTTCTTGCATAGTGCGTTTGCGAGTTAGGTACCCTCGGAGATCTTCCACGGATGGTTGGTGACAACCCACATGGCCAGATGGTTCAGCTATGTGACCGCATGATTGGGGCTTGGATGAACCCCCTTGCGCACCCTGGGAGGGGTGGTTTAGTGTTGCAGTTGGGCGGATTTGCCTTGACGAGCGAGTTGCCACGTTCGGGCGAGTTCGCGCCTGTTGGTGGACTTCGTCTACTCGCTCATGTGGGCGAACTTGGGATGTCTCGCCTACTATTTTGCCTTTATTGTGAAGGCTCGTTTGACCGTAACATCTCCCTGTCGAGCGAACTTGACGTGGCTCGCTTGATGTCAGCGGTTCGCCTGTCTGAGTAGACCCACCAGAGTTGGGAGGTCTGTTCACTTCAGGGATGTGACCTGAGAAGCGAAATATGCCTGTCTTGGCGAGCTCGCCTAGAGCGTTGGATTCGACAGGATGGGAGATGTTTTGGTCAGGGTGGATTTCGCCTGAGCATGAGAGTTCACCTGATTTGGTTACCTCTTTAGCCTTAGGAGGGCTGAGTCTCCATCTCACGTCTTTCAGACCTGAATAATACTTCAGGCTATCATACGAGGCGAAGGTTTGAGCCTTCTGGCGGACGAGGAGCTATCGTCGCTGTTGCCGGGCCCTTCTTGAGAGAGGAGCGTCTGGTCGGACCATGTCGGCTTGGTCCGTGCCAGAGCAAACCTCCGTCTCCTCCTGGGTGGAGGTTTGCGAGGGTCGTTTGGCGACCCATTCGGCGACATTTTGCCTAGTGCTCTCGGCTTTTGGTTTGGCCGTGATCGATCTTGGGGAAGTCTGATTCCCTACCATGACTCAGATGAGGTCCTTGAGCGTGGGGGCTTTGACTGTTTGAGGTCGGCCTCTACGCACGACTCGGTGGCATTTGCGGGACGTATCACCACCAGAGGAGGAGGAGGACAAGTACTCTTCGTACTTGGCCTAGTCAAACTCGATTTCTAAGGACTCCACTGTCATCCCGATAGGAACCTCGTCGAATTGAGCTATCACCATTTTAGTTGAGAAAACAACTACTCCCACTGTGGTCGCTATCTTCTGTAGGTGTAAATTTTGATCTCCCGAAATAGGGATTTCATTTGTATTGATAAGAATAGCTTATTATAAACTAATGAATCAAAATTACAACAGAAGCGGAGGGGAAGCCCTCCTTGTTTAACGTGGGGACTTTGGTAGCTATAGGATGCCTCACTCGGTTCTCGCACCGAGTCTGCTTCCCTTGGACGATTCGACCGAGGTTGCTAGCGATCTTCGGTACACAGTAGAAGCTCGCATTAATCGAGTTCGAGTTTTTGAGTTCAGTGGCGATCAAGCCGAGAGCTCAAGGATGATGGTCCGATTAATTAATGAAATCAATCGTTTTTTTTTTCGAACCCCTTTCCTGCAGCCAGGAGAGGTTCTTAAATAGAGGAGAGGCAACATGGCCACTCCCTGAATCATAGGATATGACCATATACTGTTGGAGGATACCATACTTTTCACTCATACTACGAGCAGCCGTTTGAGGGGCTCGAAGCACTGTACCCTCTCTTTCACGTCGCGGGAAGTAAGAAGGCCCATCCTTGTACGTGAGACTGCGGCAGCCTAATACTCGAGTGAGTATGGCAAGTTTGTCGATTGCTTAGCGGTTTGCTTGGTCGTTCAGGCGAGCCTTGGCTGCTTGATCGAACTTGACTCGTGCAGGCGAGTCAAGTACAGCAGCGATGTCCTACAACTACAAGGGCTTGACTAGCCACTAGTACTGTGAGCGGCCACTTGAAAGACTTGGAGTACTGTGCTCCTTCCTTTCACATCACGGGAAGTGGAAAGGCCCATCCCTGTATGTGGTATAGCGGCTACCGAGTACTCTAGCGAGTTTGGTGAGCTTATCGTTTGTAGGCGAATTCGACTCTTGACTCGTGCAGGCGGGTCAAGTCGGCAGGCGAGTCTGTGGTCACCTGATGTAGGCGAATTTGGTGATTGTGTGGCCTTAGCTCGTGCAAGCGAACCAAGCCCTTGGGTGAGCCTAATTTCTAAGCTGTGCGGGCGGCTTGAATATGCAGGTGTATTTCATGTTTTGTCTGCAAAGGTAATTTTTACCATCTACATTAACATGACAGGATTTTGTACTTGTGATTTGAACAAGATTTTGAAGACTTAGTATTTTGCTGGGGAAGATTGTGATTTGAGCAATTTTGAGGACCTATCATCCTATTAAAGAGGATTAATAAGTTGATTGTCAGAGGTGTATTGTTAACGTGACAAATTGGGAGTGATGCAAACTAAATTCATACTCCATGGGGACGATGATCATCAGAAGTATAATGTTAACTCGACGATGTGAAAGATTTGTTACTCTTAATCCAGTGGGTTCCAAGTAACCAACCTCTAGTCTTGATTAAGACTTAGTAGGGGAATAAAAAAGGGGTAGACAAGGCATATCGCCTTGTGGGCCACTATCCATCAAGTTGGAATAGAGACACATCACCTGGTAGGTCACTATCTGACGAGTTTAACTATCAGAGGTAACTGCTAACATAATAGTTTTGGTGCACCCGACATCCTACTAAAGAGGATTGGTGGGGGAAATTTGAAGAAAATAGACTATCAGATGTAACTGTCAACATGATAGCTTTGGTGGACCCGTCATCCTATTGAAGAGGATTGGTGGGGGAATTTAGAGAAAACAGACTATCAGAGGTGATCATTAACGTGATAATTTTGGTAGACCCGCTATCCTACTCGAGGAGGATTGGTGAGGGAATTAGGAGAAAATGGACTATCAGAGGTGATCATTAACGTGATAGTTTTGGTAGACTCGCTATCCTACTTGAGGAGGATTGGTGGGGGAATTTAAAAAAACGGACTATCAGATGTGATCATTAACGTGATAGTTTTGGTGGATGTATTCTATTGAACATGACAACTCAGAAAATTTATTACTCATAATCCAATGAACTATAAATAAACTAACCCTCAGTCTTGAACAAGTGCAGGGGGAAAAGGGTAGACATGGCACATCGCCTAGTAGGCTACTATCTAACGAGTTTTACTATTAGAGGTAACTGTTAACGTGATAGTTGTTGGACCTGCTATCCTACTGAAGAGGATTGGATTCAGTGGCTGTAGTATCTTCCCCTTCTGACTGAGAAGATTAGGATTGATCCGATTGCTTAGGCTGATCCTGCCTACTTTGTTCTTCAGCTTTGACCCTGACAATAATCTTTTGAGCATGTTCGTCTTGAGAGATTAGTTGTCTCCAGGAATAACATTCTGCAACTCCCATTCAGACTAGGAGTTTGGTTTACAAGTTATGTCGACAGGTCTCCACTAAGATAGACTGTGTAATACCTGACGAACATCTAAGAGCCATGCTTCGGAACCTCTTGACGAAGGCTTTGATGGACTCCCTCTTCTTCTGCTTAGTGACGAGAAGGGTATGGATGGAGACTTCTGTATCCTCTTTAAAAAATCTTGATAGGAAGAGTCTCTCTGTTGGCCTTCTTGTTTTGATGATGTTTAACAAACAATTTACTTCTAATGTTATTTGTCTAGTTTGTGTTTTCGCATTTATTCTAGGCAAACAACGAGTTGGAGGATGGATGGAATAGCGCTTCAACGACGAAATCAAACGGAGGTTGGCGGAATTGTGGAGTGAAGCTTATGCAATTCAAGTTCAAGATCCAAGTTCAGCTTCATCTGCATAGTGTACCAAGTCAATCTTATTGAAGATCAAGATCGGCTTGGGTAATCTAGTTTAGGTTTTATATTAGTGTGTTATATACTCTAAGCTCAATATCATATACACACACATTTTATTAGTTTCCTTGTATATATATGTAGTCATATATATATACAACACAAGTTTTGGTTTTTATGTTTATAAATATAAAATTACATATTTCATATTTATTATTGTGATTTGGTTTAACTACTTAGATATGAAACAAATATATTTTTATATACATACTCATATGTTTCATTTTCTATTGTATTTGTAAAAATATTTTATTCTTAGTTTTTGGACTTAACAATAATCATATACATATTTTATTAAGTCTACAAAATTATTGTGTAAAGTTTCAAAACATGGTTTAGCCTAAATGTCAAAATTCATATGTTTACATTTTCGTGTTTTGGACTATTTTGTAAAATGATGATATTTCTCATTTGGGAAGTCCTTTTTGTAAAATAGTTTTTGTAGCATGTTTATTATCATGTCTACAATTATTTTCCAAAGTTTTATATTTTTTAAAATTTATTTGATATTTTTAAACAATGTTTTAAAATCAGCATTTTACTTTCAAACTGTTAATTTCATATATCAGTTCACGGTCGACCGTCACGGTCGACCGCGTCTTTGTTTTTAGCCTGCGGAGCTAACAGAAACTTTCACGGTCGACCATTAGCTTGAATTTTCCCACGATCGATCGCCACGATCGACCGCCAAAGTATCTGAAAGCTTTCTGAGTTTCAAGCTGGCTCGCGGTCGACCGCGAGTTTTTCCACAGTCGACCACCGTTCACTCCAACGGCTCTTTTTGTACAGAATCGTATTCCTGATTTTCTAGGATTTTTGTTGTTTTGTTTGGGGTTTTGGTTGTTGGTTTCTCTTCCTATAAAAACCCCTCAACCCCTGTTCTACAGACATGAATTTGGAGAAAGTTTTAAACAAGTTTAAGAGGGTTTTACAGTTTGTTTCAAAGTTGGTTTTTGTTTACAAAGGAGGAAGCTTACATTGCAAATTGAGGGATTCATTCTCAATCTTATTCATCCTCTCCTCTGAGTTTATAGAAAAGTTTTCTAACTCTTTTCTCTAGCAATTTTATTATTGATTTTCATATTCTTATTATTGCTAGTTTGCTATTTGAGTTAGATTTTATTTTCTCTTTGTTTTACACACACACAACCATTGAGCTTATTGTATTTATATTCATAGTATAATTGGGTTGTGGGATTGTGTAACTTAGAGAGTGAGCTTATAACTCGTTCTCATCCATTGTAGAGAACAAACACTTTGTATTGTGTCTAATTGTGAGGATACACTTTTTAATACACTTGTACACCGAGAGAAGTGTGTGGCGAGAGTCGGCGATCGTCCCAAGAGGAGTGACGTCGGTTGACGAACCTAGGGAGAGGTTGTATCCGAGTACTTGAGGGAGACACATCTAGTTTAACACTTGAGAGGGTGTAGAGTGGGATTACAAGAGTGTGTTAGTTGTAGAGTTTTCGATAAACTAGAAAACCGTATTGTGTGGTGTAAACGTTATTCGGGTGAACGTAGAAAACCCGGTTGTTATGATAGTGGAGATCTCCTCGAGGTGAGGAGCGGAGACGTAGGTCAAGTGGTTAGACCGAACTCCGTGATCATATCGTTTTGTTTGTGATTGCATTGGCATTCTTATTCTTGTGTTCATATCTTATATCGCCTTTGTGTATTGCTCATCATATTACCCTATCTCTTTTGTAGTTTGTTTATTTTACCATTGTGTTAGTCTATATATCCTTACTCATATATTTGTAATATCTCATTGCTAGGATATATTCATTTGTTCATATTGCTTATTTTCTTGCTTGTAATATATTGTATATCTACCTTGCAAGAATAATTTATTAATTAGTTTTAATTAGCATAAAATCGGATTAGATTAGCATAAGACCCTAACCACCCCCCCCCCCCTCTTCTAAGGTCTAACAATTGGTATCAGAGCTTTGTACTCTTTGATTTAAGGTCTAATCGCCTTGAGTTAAAGATCCAAATTATCTTTTTGTGCTAATCCAATTTTTGATTTTTGTATCTTGCTTGCATATATACATTATGGATTTAAACGATTCATCTTGTTTAGGTTATGCCACTAATATTGCTCCTAGATTAGATAATTTTTTCTATGCCCAATGGTGTGTTAGATTTAAACTTTTTGTTCAATCTAAATATTTTGAATTATGGGAAATTATAGATTGTGCTTATATTGTACCCACTTTGGAGAAATCCAAGTGGAGTAAAGATGATCATAGAATGATTACTATGAACAATATTTTGTTAGAATATTTGCTAAATGCTTTTAACTCATCTCTCTCTAACAAGTTTGTTCATTTTGATAGTGCTTACACCTTATGAAAATTTATTGAAGCACATCAATGGGACTTGGAAGCGATCTGACAAGCTTTGGAGAATCCGGCTTCAAGTTCATATGGAGCATCATGCACATGGCCACTAGGCGATAGCCCTAGTGAGGTTTGCAAGTTCGAAACCACTAATGATTTATCTAGTGATGAACTTGCTTGTGCTAGTGAAAAATTATTGCATGCCTATAACATATTGCATAAAAATTTTATTGATTTGTAAAGTAAGCATGAAGATTTAAAATCCGATCATGAGAAGTTAGCTTCCAAATTTGATATCATTTCTCAAGAAAGTATTGCTCTTCAAGAAAACAATGATATGTTAAATTTGGAAAATAATAATTTAAAATTAAATATTGCTAACTTGACTCATGATAAAAATAATGTCATGTTAGAAGTAAAGAACATACAAAATGATACTGCTTCTTTCATAAATGACTACTTATGTTGTTTATGTTCTACTTATGGGATTTCCTCATAGATTCCATCTAGCTATTTATTATTTAGTAGTTATTTTAGAAATCCACAGTTAGTTGTTTATGTTTGGACTCTAGACTTGTATTTCATTTTGTAGAGGCTGAGAGCCATATTGATATTTTATTTGACTCATTGTACTTGAGGTTTATTTCAGACTCAGAGGTAATTCTACTCTATTTTAGTTGGGCTCACTGATGACTATTCTCATGCTTCCTCTGTGTATATCTGGCTTTACTCTATTTCTTTTATTTGCATGTCTGTACCTTCACCTATTTGTTGTTTCCACTAGAGAGATAGTAATTGTGATGGTGAAACATGTCATAGCACGGTGTTTGGTGTTTGGAAGGTTTGACATTCTGGGTTTCGCCTTGGACTGCAACCTCGCGTGAAACCTGGGGCATCATACATGCTCTCTCCTATGGTGATCTTATCGGCATTCTTGGAGGCCGAAGTTCGTATTTAGTTCGGGACTGTAAAGTTATTTGATCAGGGACCAGACTTACGTGGAGATATTGAAGCAATATCACGTCACGATGGCGGATCTGGCAAATACGACTACTACACTCAAGAAACTCAACGGTAATAATTACAACTACTGGGAGACATGTATGAAGTCCTATTTACAAGGATAATACCTCTGGGAGGTCATCGGGGGTGCTGAAACTACAACACCTCGGGAGGCTGGCGAAGTACTAAGGAAGTGGAACATTAAAGCCGACAAGACTATGTATGTGCTTTGAAGACGACAGTAGAAGAAGATCTCGTAGACTATATGTGAGATGCTAGAACTCCGAAAGAGGCATGGGATACGCTTGCGATACTCTTCTCAAAAAAGAACGATGCTCGACTTCAACTCCTGGAGAATCAATTGATGACCTTGCAACAAAAAGATCTGATAATCAGTCAATACTTCAAGCAAGTAAAATCACTATGTTCAGATATTGCTCAACTAGATCCAGATTCTAAAGTATCCGATGCAAGGATGAGGAGAATAATCATCTACGGTTTGAAACTGGAATATCACGGACTCGTTGCTGCTACACACGGGTGGCCAACTCAACCAATATTATTAGAGTTGGAGAGTTTGCTCGCTACACAGAAACCCTAGCCAAACAAATGGTCGACGTTTCAATAAAAGGCTAAGATGAAGCATTCTTCAGCAGCAAGGAGAGAGGCAAACAAAGAAGCTCGAGGAAAGAGGAGTATGGAAAGGTTGGTTCAAGGAGGCAGCCAGGACGACCATACACCGACAGAACACAACAGCGTGAGGAGCAATGTGATCGTCGAGTAAGGAGACATGATAGTAGCTGTTACAACTGTGGGAAGAAATGACACTTTGCCAGAGACTTCCCTTAAAATATTTTCGGATTTTGCTGCAAATTAGAAAATTGATCGGGAAACTCCTACGTCCGAAAGAAGGGTAAGAGTCCTAAATCGAAAGAACCGTCACATCATCTTCAGAACTCAACCCTTCCAAAAATCTAGAAAACAGAGCTCACCTTAAATCCATCCCAATCTCACAAAAGCTAATTGGATATTCAAATTCGGAACCATTAAACAGAAAGCAAACCCTCCGACCATCCCGACAAACACCTTAGGACAGGGTTTTAATTACGAACTAAACAATTACCTGCATGAGAGCATCTCCAACCGATCTTCAAAAACCCAAAATGACGCAAAGTTTCAGCCAAATGTTCCTCCAACCGGGCGGCAAACATAGCGCCATTTTGATGAGGTGCTACAGTGTTGCGCTAGATTTGGCGCAGCACTGGCGCGGGAATTTTTTTGGTTTTTTATTTTTAGCCTTTTACTTTTTAAATTATTTAGATAAAAATAATAATACAACATAAATAATAATACAACATAACTTAGCACATAATTTATAAAATATCCCTTTTATTGGACAATAATTTATGTTGTATTATTATTTTCTATAATAATAAATAATAATACAACATAAAGTAATATTTTAACTTGGTTAGGCATTATTTTTATATTTGTATTTTATTCATAAAATGTATCATTATAATTCATTATATGTAATGTATTATATAATTATATAATATATAATTTGTTAAATATTTTAAATAGATAACAACTTTAGAAGATAAGAATCATAAAAGGAATATTCTTTTTGATGTAAAATTTAGTGTAATGGATTGAAGATAAAATAGAGATTTGATGTAAAAACTATATCAATTTAGTTCAAACACTACACTATTTTGGGTTTTTGGGTTAAGCTCTGAGCACATTTCAACCGCACCTTTTGATTACAGTGTAATTGATGCATGGAGAATGTGGAAAAACATCAGAAATGGTGTAGGCGACATTGTAGCAAAGCTTTAACCCAAAATGAAACTTAAACGGGTTATGTGCTGTCGTATCCGTACCCTGTATTTCTATCCACCTAGTCTCCCGAAATACCGGGAGCTTGGACGGTACGTGCATCCTGCAGAAATAGCAATGAATTTCAAGACGGGACACCAAATACCTGGAACCTATGCTTTCTAAGCTTCACTCCACTAGCAAGTGAATTCCTAAAAATAAAAAGAAGAATAATCCAATGTGTTATGGATATTCCCCAATAAATATGCGGTGTATAGCATTCGAGTTGTTAAAGGATTTATTGATGATCACCACCAAACAACACAAGTACAATTAACACGAAAACCTAATAAACCTACATGATAACAACATTGGAAAAGG
>BQKN01060239.1:188381-208346 GCA_022839385.1 Asparagus kiusianus
AAATAAGCATAAACAAGATAGTGGGCAAAGTAAATAATGAGACAATGACGATATGAGCAATGAGCACAAATAAGAATAAACGCCAAAGCACACTCAAACACAATCAAATGATCACGGAGTTCGGACCTTCCGTCCTACGTCTCCGCTCCCCACTCCCAGGGAGAAATCCACTATCATAATTCGGTTTGGAAGCCGGAACTTCTACACACTCGGTTTTCTAGCTAACCGAAAACTCTACAACTCACACTCTTGTAAACCCACTCTACACCCTCACAAGTGTTGGACCTAGCCGTGTCTCCCTCAAGTGCTCGGTTACAACCTCTCCCTAGGTTCGTCAACCGACGCCACTCCTCTTGGGACGATCCCCGACTCTCGCCACACACTTCTCTCGGTGTACAAATGTATTACAAAGTGATCTCACGATTAAGCACAATACAAAGAATGATTGTTCTCTAATATGGATGAGGACACAATAAAAGCTCACACTCAATTTATTATAACTCTCATCAACCCAAATATACTATGTATGTAAATACAATAAGCTCAAGTGGGTGTGTGTGTGTAAACAATGAGTAAATCAAAATCAAACTAAACTCAATACAAATGCTAGCTTATGGAAATGTAAATCAAACGTATAAATAGCTAGATATGAGTTTAGAGATTCTTCTCTGAATAACAAGATGGAGAGATGGATTAAAAGGAAGCTCAAGCAATGTAGATGATCTCCTCCACTTGTGAAACAACCAAAAACAGCTTTAAACCAAACTTAAACCCCTATTAAAACCTTTTTTAAACTTGTTTAAAACATCCCATTGGTTACTAAAATAGAAGGGGGTTTGGGGGTTTATATAGGAAGAGAAAACAACAGCAAAACCCCAAAACAAAACAACAAAAATCCCAGAAAATTAAGAATACGATTCTATACAAAAAGAGCCGTTGGGCATACGGGGGTCGACTGCGGCGGTCGACCGCGGCGGTCGACCGCGAGCAACAAAAACAACAGGAAAAGCTCCAGAGACTTCGGCGGTCGACCGTGGGAAATCTTGAGCTTACGGTCGACGACGGCGGTCGACCGTGAAAGTCTCTGCTGCCCACTGACGAAAGAACTCAGGCGCGATCGATCGTGGCGGTCGACCGTGAACTGATATATGAAATTCCAGGTTTTGAAAATAGTTTGCTGATTTTAAAACACTGTTTAAAAATATCAAATGTATTCAGAAAAATATAAAACTTTGGGGAATGATTGTAGACATGATAATAAACATGCTACAATGACTGGTTTCCAAAAAGGACTTCCCAAATGAAAAATATCATCATTTTACAAAATAGGCCAAAACATGAAAATGTAAACATGTGAATTTTGACATTTTGGCTAAACCATGTTTTGAAACTTTGCATAATGATTATGTAGACTTAATAAAATATGTATATGATTATTGTTAAGTCCAAAAACTAAGAATACAATATTTTTACAAATACAATAGAAAAATGAAACATATGAGTATGTATATGAAAATATATTTGTTTCATATCTAAGTAGTTAAACCAAAACACAATAATAAATATGAAATATGTAATTTCATATTTGTAAACATGAGAACCCAAAACCATGCATGTATATATATAACTATATATATACATAGAAACCAAATACGTGTGTGTATATGATATTGAGCTTAAGGTACTTAACACACATAATATAAAACCTAAACTAAGTTACCCAAACTAGATCTTGATCTTCAATAAACTCGACTTGGTACACTTGCGGATGAAGCTTGAACTTGGATCTTGAACTTGAATTGTACATAGCTTCACCTACTATTCCGCTAACCTCCATTAGATATTATCGTTGAAGCGCAATCTATCCAACCTCCAACAATGTTGTTTGTCTACAATAAATAGAAAACACAAATAATAGACAAACAACATTAGGAGTAAATTGTTTGTTAAACATCATCAAAACAAAAAAGGCCAACATAAGGTATATTTTCTTTAGCGTGTTGCATATGAATCAAGGGAACTTGCTCCAAACTACTTGTTATAAATACACAATAGCATAATGAAATGATTATATGAAAGAGATACATGACATGGATCCAAGGGCATACAACATTGTTGTGCACTACTCTCCTGATCAATGGGCTAATGCATTCTGTCCAGGAATAAGGTAACGTTATACAGCTGTTCTATATCAATAATTAGTAAGCTGTTAACTGCTATACGCAACCTGTTAACTATACTCAATTGGTTGTTAACTCTTATTTGCTACCTGTTATCTCTTTTTTGTAAACTGTTAACTGTATTCCCTTAGTTGTTAACTGATACTTGTAATCTGTTAACTGTCAACATTAAAAGGGTATATGACCTGAAATTGTTGGCTATATATATGAACTGTTAATGCTATGTCTATGACGAGATATTATTATAACTGTTAATGCTCTCCTACTATAATTTCAGGTATGGGCACGTAACATCTAATGTCACTGAGTCTTTTAATAATTGGATAAGGGAGGCTAGAATGCTACGAATTCTACAAATGGTTGAGCCTATTCATAAACAGATAATGGTCCGAATGAGTAATCGTCGAGTACTTGTAGATAAATAGGATGGATATTTCTGTCCAAAAGCAGAGATGGTGCTTAAAGAAAATATAGAGAATGTAGGTCCATTGGATGTTAAACAAGCTACAAATGACATATTTGAAGTGCAATCACATAAAACTACCCGTGTTAATTTGGAGAAGAGGACATGCACTTGTCGTGCTTGGGACATCATGCGCATTCCGTGTAAACATGCATGTGCAGTCATATTGTACATGAAGAGAGACATGTACTAATATTGCGACTGGTTTATACCTATAGAAGCATTTAAAATGAGCTATGAGCTGATTCTGTATCCTATACCAGACTTTGAGAAGCGAAGTGTGCCAAGGGATGAGATCGAGCTACTTCCACCACATACTACCAAAGGAAAGAGGAGAAATAAAACACGGCGTATCAACAATCGAACAGTTTACAAACGGCCGTTGAAATGCTCTCAATGCCACGTCGAAGTCCACAACCGAGCAACTTGTAACGAACCGATCGCCGATTAATATTAGGGATATGAAACACTTTTGGATGAACTGAAATACTTTTGGGTGTATGTAATAGCTAAATACTTTTGTATGTATGTAATAGCTGTGTATATGAACTGAAATACTTTTGTAGGGATGTGAACTATAAACTTAAAGTGATATAAAGTTGATGTACAAATTTTCCCTATTAACTATTGAAATACTTATATATGTCATTAGATGTGTATATGAACGTTGAGGAATTACCTGTTAACTACAATATATAGCATGTTAACCTTAACTGGTAAATTGATATGCACAGCAGTATACGGTCAACTATAATACATTACCTGTTAACTCTTATTGGTAAAATGTTAACTATACTCAATTATTTGTTAACTCTTATCTGTAATTTGTTAACTATACTCAATTATTTGTTAACTCTTATTTGTAACTTGTTAACTATAGTTGATTACCTGTTAACTATTATTTGTAATTTGTTAACTATAGTTGATTACCTGTTAACTCTTATATGTAATTTGTTAACTATAGTTGACTACATGTTAACTCTTATATGTTATTTGTTAACTATAATGGATTACATGTTAACTCTTATATGCAACCTGTTAACTCTTATTTGTTACATGTTAAGTGGTTAGCTGTTAACTTATATCATTGTGTTGTTATCTAAAATATGATTATCCTATCACTCTTAATCCATAAGCTAACATGCTAACCATAAGTTAATGTCAATGTACATATTAGTTCTGTAGTTGTATCACATTACATCTCATAGATGTTAACTATAATTTATACAAGCTGAATGGTAAAGATTGTTTTTTGCTATTTAGTTAAGATTCTTCCTCGGAGTTTGCAATTATGGTTGATGCACTCTCCTTTAACTCTAGGTTATCCGCGTCTAGTGTGCCCTTGAGCAGTTTGAACTCCTGATCTTCTTTTAACAACTCCGTGGAAAGCCTTGCACGTACTACCTCTGACGAATCGTCGACCGATCTAACATGTAGTACATCACCTTTTTGGGAGAATAGCCCGTACATAAAGGTAAATGTATATTCCACAGTCGTAGCTACAAATCACAAAAGGAAAATATATATTTGTGGTTAGTTTTGGTGATGAAAATTCTTTAATAAAGTGATAGTATTCACTTGCGTCGTACCTTTCCTTTTGAGGCTCGCATGGGATTTCCCTATATTGATATGTCCTACACACTTTTTTAGGATCAAATGCGGTCTTCATATGGTCCATGAAGTTGATAATTTTGTTGACAGACTCAAGGTAAGAGGAGTGAGTTACCGAGCTATAGTGCAAAACTAAAATTTTGTCCAACCTTACTTCGACACAATGCCAATGGTCATGGCGCACAATTGGAAAAATGAGTATTTCTCGGTCAACGGTAATATGATACTATATATAAACTTCATAGAGTTGCTGCAGATGAGGCTAGTCTCCATAGAGTGAATGTTGTTTGACAAAAATAAGACAATAAACAGGAGCAGTATTTAACATCCTCACATGTTAACTATTATAGTTAACATGTTTGGTATTATAGTTAACATGTCTGGTATTGTGGTAAACATGTTAACACTAATAGTTAACATGTTTGGTATTGTGGTAAACATGTTAATACTTATAGTTAACATGTTAACTATTATGGTAAACATGTTAACACTTATATTAACATGTTAACTATTGCGGTAAACATGTTAACTGCTATGTTAACATGTTAACTATTGTGGTAAACATGTTAATTGTTATCGTTAACATGCTAACTATAATGGTAAACATGTTAACTATTGTTGTTAACATGTTACCTATTATTGTTCACATGTTAACTATTATTAATAAACAGATACTATCACAGCTTACGCAGAAAAATGATGACACGATCCCATACTGCTTGTTTAATGTAGTATTCTCAGGCAACTGCAACCATGACCATAATCTATCTAAGATCACCTCGGTTACCTGCAATAAATTATGCAAATGTTACACTTTCAAATGAAAACAACTCACTCAATATGTAACATGCTTAAAGATTCTATTACTTTGTCATCGAGCCTTCCCCTTCGGAGCAAATAGAGTAGTTCTGATGTCGTAATTGTGTTGTTATCTGTTGCAATAACATACACGCTCCTTAAAAGCAAAAGCAATAAATTACGGTTAGGCTATGGGTAAAAAAGCTAAATGAAACATGTTTTTGTATAAAATCAGCACTTACTTGCTACATTTCTACTTGAAGTAGTGGTCGAGCCATTTATTCTCCTCATCTGAGAGTTTAGCTGCCACATTGTGCGGTATTCTGTAGTTATGTACAAAAGCCCCCTCACTATCCAACACTCGTAAGCTGAACTTACCTACATCTGGAATACCCTCATTTACCTCATTTAAAGCAGCACGATGAACATCCGTCAAATTCGTGCTTTTTAACACGTCCTACTTCGTAACGTTATCCTCATAATAAATTGTTATTTTTTCTACCTTGTCACTGATAACAATTGGTTCATCTTTGTTCTCCCCTTCTTTAGGCCTCAGTTTCTTTTCCTCGGTGAATGGTGATGTAATTGATTGGCTTTTCTTGGTTGCTCTTGTGCTTGGATGTCTACTCCTATAACAAACATAGTTTTGGCTCACCGCATTCCTTGACCTCTTCGTTCTTGGGCTGAGTGGAACATCCTCAACCTCACCTTCCTCCTCCTGCACACTCGTATGCACACCTTCGTATGCCGGAATTTTGTCTCCTCCTCTACAATAGATCTCTCCTCAACCAACTGCTTGTCCTCTCCAATCTTGGTGACTTCGTCTCTCTCTTCATTCTTTACCTCTTCATCCTCAACCAACTCCTTGTTCTGTGGTTCCATCTTTCCCACTTCTTCTCTTTCTTCATTCTTGCTCTCTTCATCCACGGCCAACTTCTTGACCTCTTCTTGCTTGGTGACTTCATCTCTCTCTTCATTCTTGACATGTTCACCCTAAACCAACTCCTTGTTCTAGTGTTCCATCTTTCCCACTTCGTCCCTCTCTTCATTCTTGATCTCTTCATCCACGACCAACTGCTCGACCTCTTCATGCTTGGTGACTTTGTCTCTCTCTTCATTCTTGCCCTCTTCATCCTTAAATACGAACCCATTATCAAAGTTTTCTTTATCGACATCATGCTTGTCCTCTTCATCCACGGTTGGCTTAACTTTCAACTGCTGTGCAATAAGCTTCTTTACGTTGCCCTTTAAAACTAAGGGATCTACTATGTCACCAGATCACTCCAACCCCTTAACCTTTTCGTTAAATCTACAGATCCCATTCATGAAGGCTTGACAATATACTTTCTTGGAGACTCTCAATGCACGACATATTCTCTGGTTTAATTTAGCAGCATTTCTCTAAAATTTTAGCTGCTCCTTAAATGATAACGCCTCAATCTCATCTTCCCTTTGGAAAACATCATCAATGGCTTCTGACATAATCTATAATTTAGAAATAAGAAACATCTAACATGTTGCTTATAAAGGTTAATAATTAAAGGACTACAGTTAACACATACAAGCTAAAAGTTAATAGTTCATCTAATGTACACTGATTTAGCATCTAAGAACTTACCAAACCTATTGACGATCTATTCTCAGTTTTCTTCACTTCTTCCTTCTTTTCACCCTTCTTTTCTTCTCCAATCTTCATCCTCTTATTTGCTACTTTCTTCGCCTTTTTAAATTTTTTCGGTGAAGGTTGTATCTGCTTCTTTCCTACGATTGGTAGGCGTGGTTGAATCACCAAACTTCTAATCCTCATTGAATCATCTTCCCTCGTCAATGGCCTTCTGAGTGGATATTTCTCTACCAATGGGCCAAATTTAGCTATTGCTTTATGCACAACTTTAATGCTAGCTTTTCCAGCCTTGACAACTATTGTGTCCTTACAGATAGATCCAGACTTCTCACCAATCATCACCCAGTTGGTGAGGGGTGGCTTGAATCTATTACTCATGGCATATATTTTAATCCCTGTCATTTCATAGTACCAGAGCCGAAAACAAATTGTACCAATTAGTCAGTCAGTATGCACTACTAACCTTTTAAACATGAATTTAGTTAACAAATTTGAACTGAAATATAGTTAACACTAACAATACAAACTTTAACACTGACCACAATATAGTTAACATGAACCTTCATATAGTTAACCAGAACCTAAAAATAGTTAACATGAACCAGTTAACCTTAATTACTTTTAACTTAAGTTGACAGAATACATGCAAATGTTCACATGTACAGGTTAACCACAACAATAGAAAAAATTTAATACAACTTACAAGGATCAGAGGCATGCATCCAGGCACATAGCTAACTCCTTGCTTGTTCAAACCTTCCCTAGTAATCTTAATTCCTTTCTTTGTCTGATCATAAATGTATTTCCCACAGGCCACATTCCTCACTCTTTCAATGCTATTAACATATTTGAACAAGAGCCTTGGGATACCTTGGACACTGCTAGGGAACCACATCATCGAACATTGATAAAGTATCTGCAGCAACACAAAATCCTCAATATCCTTCTTTTTTGTTGATTCAACAAGAGATTCCAGTAGCCCTTCCATATATCGCCGCATATTCCTTGCTGATTCTTTTGGGTTTCTAGTAAAATGGTCAGCAAAATACTCCAACCAAAGCCTAGGGTAAGGATCTCTATTACTGTAAATTATTTCCCTATCAATTGGAAAACCTGTGTGTTCATGAACCCATTCCATATCAAAATTAACAATCTTTTCCCTCCTACTTTTAGCATCAGTCGATCTACTGCTGGGGGGCCAAACATTACATAATGCTAGAATGTATACCCTTGGTATGCATCCCAGTGACATCGCTGCATTCTTGGTTCGAGGACTTTCATAAAATCATAATATGCACTGAAACTAGTTGTATGTCTAATTTCAGCAGCATTCCCAGACTTCTTCCTGTATTAAAATTTAACATTTAACATCAACCTCACTTAACTTAACAGCCAACAACCAATATTTAACAATTGACAATGAAATATAACAGTTATGCCAAACAACATAACAAACAATAGCTAGATATCTAAATGTGAAAATGTAACATCATCTTACTTCTTTATGGATTTCTTTGGTGCCTGTTGTGAACTTGTAATTTCCCTTTTTCTTCGTACCCTCGTTTGGAAGCTCAACAGCGTCTGGGTGGTTTCAACAGTGCTGTCATTCCCTGATGATGATACATGGGTGGACGACGACTAGGAAGGGGGGATGGGAGAGAAGCAGTACCACTATCGGTCTCAGATGGTGATGGGGGATCTTTACCAGTCGACGCTGACGAGGAGAGTTCTTTAACCTTGGTCAAAGGCAAGTCTTGTCACTCATCGTTCATCGGTGCATGTTCATGACATTTGTAAAACCCTGTAAAATACAGTGAATAAATTTTTTTATTGTGAAATATATATTTATATCATAGATGAATGTGATAACAAGTGTTTAGGGATCAAATGAGTGTATTTATATGAGAAAGATCGAGTGATAAGACCAGTACACAAACAACATGCACCAACATGAAATTTCCTGAGCAGTCGATCGTGGCGGTCGACCGCCGGGCGCGCAGCAGAAGCAGAAAGCTTCTATCTCTTAGGAGGTCGACCGTACGCAGTTTTGCCAGTTTCTCCCAGTTCGAGTCTTATTATTTTTTGGGTCGGGTTTGTGGGCTCATATATATAATATTATATTCGTGAGAGCTTCTTCTTCACCACAGAAAACCCTAGCAGCCTCCTCCTTCCTTCTTACAAACCCTAACCCCTTCTCCTTGGTGATTTTGGCGGATTTCGAAGAGTTTGAGCGGGATCCATCGGTTTTTGGCGTAGGAGGATATTTTTCCAGCGTTTTTTGGAGTTGTTCATCATCCCTCAGGCGAGTTTCATCTCGCCCAACCCTATACCCATATTTTTAAATATTTTAATAATATTTTTCATGTGATTTGTTAGCCTAACATACTAAATTATGTATAAAAATAGATCTATATGTTGTATTTTTGCAAAGAGAACGTGTTTTCAGTTAATGAAGCTCACCCACGAAATTCTTAATATAGATCTAGATCTGAGTTTATTTCTAACAAGAGTTTTGTAAGAAAGATTTTTGTTTTTGAAGATTTCGACACGAAATTTACATGTTTAAGATTTGATTCGTTTTATCTATAGTGATTAGACTAAAATTCACATGTTCTGGTTATGCTAAATCACTTATGAATGATTGATAATGTATATAAACATCGTACAAAAGTTTTTGGATCAAACCACGTAAAAGCAGAAACCCTAGACGTAAAACAAAAACCTGAACTAGGGTTTCTGCTTTTACGCGGTCGACCATGGCGGTCGACCGTGTGTCATGCACAGAAGTAGTAAGCTTCTGCTCCAAACACGGTCGACCGCGGATGGTCGACTGCTGGGGGATTTATTCTACTTTTGTCCTGTTGTGCTTAGGTTTTTGTGGTTGGCAAAATATCTGGGTTATATAGGTTTGTTATACACCGAGATTAGTATACATGAGTTAACTTCAGACATGAGTCTTAGATTTATTCACCGGAGCATGAGGGTGAATGGTATATATGTGATTTCTGACACTATTTGCATATTACAGTCCTTGTGTTGGACTATAAGCTATCAAGTTCTTATGTTGGACTATAAACTATTAAAGTCCTCGTGTTGGACTATAAGCTATCAAAGTCCTCGTGTTGGACTATAATCATCAAAGTTCTCGTGTTGGACTATAATCCACTATAGTTCTCGTGTTGAACTTTAAGCTATTACAGATCATACTTTGGACATTTGCTTATTGCAGACCACGAGTTGGGTATGTAATTGACATATGACAGATCATTGATATTTTGGTTGGAGATAGAGTTATTACTCCATGTTGTAGCTTTTGAATTTGGTATTTAGGTATTTATAATTTGAGCTAAGGGAGGCGTACATATACTCGTGTTGTAAATTTCTAAACATCAAACCTCTATTTTATTTTTATAGTCGATGTTTGGCTATCTATATGTATTATCAGATATTTTCTTATCCTTCTAACCTTTTCCCCTGGAGTTGGTTGAGATGTTACTCCCTATAGCACTTTGGCGCTCGTTGTTTCCCCACTTTTAGGTAACGAGCCAGGTGCATTGAGAGTCGTAGCTTGATGGAGTTGTTCTAGTTACCATTTTTAATTTTGCTAGTAGTTTATGTCAAAACTCCACATTAGATGTGTTTATGAAATATTTGAGTTTTTATTCTAGTTTTGTATAGGCAATGTGCCTTAATATCATTTCATTTGATTCTTATGACGAGACATTTGTATTAAGTTCAGATATTACCTTTTTAGAGACTTATCCATTTATATCAGTGGTAATGATTATTCTTCTGAGTATCTGTTGTTTAGTTTCCTTTCTATATACTCTCTTTTGCCTATTTTGTACCTACACCTGTTGTTGATTCTACTAGATAGGTAGTGACTGTGATGGTGAAGCATATCGTAGCATGATGTTTGGTGCTTGACGGGTTTGACATTCTTAGTTTCACCTTGGACTGCAGCCTTATTGAAACTAGGGGCGTCACAGTTGGTATCAGAGATCTAGTTCCAGTATCCTTAGGATCATCCTATGTTGAGTCGTGGAGTTAGAGTAGAGTTTCTTAAGATTCGTGTATAGAGTCCGCTAGAAATTCTAGAATGAGTGAGGACGTTATATACGCGTGTTCAAAAATTACAAATATTTTTTTTTGTGATATTAAAAGTATTTGAGTGAATGATATATGATATGAAATTCTTATATGTTTTGTTCAAGGACTTATAAACCTTCTTCTATATGCTCAGATGGCTGGACGTGGTAGACCTCGTACCCGGAGAGCTGATCAGGTAGAGCCGCATCAGGCTCCACCTGAGCCGTAGCAGGCTCCCCAGTACTTGATAGATTTGATGGCTCCCATAGCCACTAGGATGGCAGCACTTGAGGAGCTCGTGACGAATCATGTCACACCACCACCACCAGTAGTTCCACCACCGGTTGCACCAGCTACTCACATTACAGAGGATTTTCTAAAGGGCACACGGATACCCACCCCACAGGCAGTTGTTGATAAAGCCACGGAACAGGAGGTTTGGCTATGCTTAGTTGAGAGATACCAGAAGATGAGGGCACCAGAGTTTTAAGCTTCATCGGATTCTCTTGCAGCACATAAATGGAAGGAGGATGTGAGTAACATTCTTAAGATATTGAATGTGACTTCGGTTCAGAAGCAGAGGCTGGCATCTTACAGTCTCAAAGGGGATGTAGGGAGATGGTATCGCCTCTAGTTTACTCCAGATCAGAGGATGACCCTCACCTGGGAGGATTTCGCCTACTTCTTAGATGAGCAGTATATCTCTTCTGCGGCACGGGCCAGGAAAGAGCTCGAGTTGTCCAGATTGTCTCAGGGAGACATGTCAGTAGCTGATTTCGAGAGCAAGTTTATGAGCTTGCTTCACTTCACGGGCATGTGGCAGACGGGAGAACACCAGGCACATATGTTTTTAGCAGGAATTTGCCCTAACCTTCATCGATACCTCATTTCTAGGAGGTTTTATTTAGTATGAGAGGTAGCGGATGCTGTCACATCATAGGAGAATGAGTCAGCTATGTTCCAGAAGGACAAGGAAACGAATACTAAGGATAAGGGCAAGAATAAGAGGCCTTTTTCAGGACCCCAGCAGCAGCAGTAGCAAGGCCCTCATTAGAGAGGACCCCAGTAGGATCAGAGAGCGCCTCAGCAGCGCAAATTCTAGGGCACTTGTTTTAAGTGTCACAAGCTTGGCCACAAAGCATCAGAGTGTCGCAGTGCACCAGCAAGAGCCCAGCAAGGGAGATGGCAGAATCAGTAGCAGAACATTGTAGGTGTAATTTTTGATCTCCCGAAAATAGGGAACATCGTTTGTATTGATAAGAAGGCTTATTACAAACTAATAATCAAATGATTACAACAGAAGCAGAGGGAAGGCCCTCTTTGTTTAATCGTGGGGACTTTAAGGTAGCTACAGGATGCTTCGCTCGGTGCTCGTGCCGAGTCTGCTTCCCTTGGACGATTCGACTGAGGTTGTTAGAGAGCTTCAGTACTCAGTAGAAGCTCAGGGTGAGAGAGTTCGTCTTTTCTGGCTCGCCGGCGATCAGGGCTCGGAGCTAGGAGATGGCGTTGTAATGCAAGGATATGCAAGAAGCCCCTTCCTCTCTTGATTGATCAATCGATCGATCCTCCTTAAGGTTGCTGAAAGAAGCCTTTAAATGGGAGAGAGACAGTTTGGCTGTTCCTGGAATTATAGGATGTGACCATACATCGTTCAGAGACATTCTGCTGTTCCTTTGTGCTGACAGTGGTCATTCGAGGAGCCGCATGTTGTGTCACGTCGCGCAGGAGTGGGAAAGCCCCTCCTCGTATCGGTGACAGTGGCAACCAGATACTTGAGTGGATCTGGCCAACTCATCGAGCGCCGGCGGCTTTCGTACTTTTCTTGGGTGAGTGAGGTAAGCAGCATTTATGAGGGTGCAGGCTGCTCTGACAGCCGTCTGCTTACCCACGCTACGAGCCACCGATTGGCCACTTGACGGTCCTGGGGTCCTGTGCCATCTCCCCTCTCCCTATGTCTTGATAGAGGCGGGAGAGTGGACGTCTCGTGCCTGAGTGGGCTCTAGATAGCTTGCTGCGCGCCGACGGCTCCGGCTCTCCATTCTGATGGGTGAGGTGACCCGCATTTATGAGTATGCAGGCCGGTCCGGCGCCTGTCTTGTTCGCTTGAATTGCGGACGACCGTCTGATGAGTCTGGAGCACTGTGCTCCCTCCCCTCGTATCGCGGGAAGTAGGGGAGGCTCGTCCCTGGAAACCCGGTTTTCGACTCACGTAGGTGGACTTGGCCCTCTGCGAGCGGGTTGGGTATACAAGGGCGGATTTGGCCCCTGCGAGCGGATTTGGCTCATGAGGGCGGATTTGAACCCCTGCGAGCGGATTTGGCTCATGAGGGCGGATTTGAACCCCTGGGAGCGGATTTGGCTCATGAGGGCGGATTCACTCTACTAGTGGGCCCATGTGACTTGGCGCGTGAGGGCCCAGGTATGCCATCGAGCCCGTTTCATGGCTACACTCCATTCTTCATCTAAGTGGATGGTCTTGACTTGTGGGCGAATTTGTTCGCTAGTCCGCCGTGGTTTTTTTTACCGTCTACAAACATATTCCAGGACCGAGGTCAGGGCCGGCAGATGAGACTTGAGGCACTGCCGACAGTTCAGCAGATTGAGGGATAAGTTCGTGCAGTTCAAGAGGTTCCTCAGGGGCAGGTAGTCCCATATGCCCCACCTCCAGCAGCAGAGCAGCTTTCAGCCACAGGCAGAGTGTATGTAGTAGTTCCTCGTGATCATAGTGCGAGCGGGGCCGTAGTGGAGGGTACGTTCTCCGTGAACTCCTTTCCAGCCCGTATTCTTTTCGATTCAGGAGCTTCGCATTTTTTCATATCTTATGCTTTTATGATTAGACTTCGGCTCGTAGCTCAGGCTCTAGATGTTCATTTGTCAGTTTTCACCCTTCTAGGTGAGATGTCGCTCTTGGAGAGCATTTGTAGGAGGTGTGTTATCGGTTTAGATGAGTCTGGGTTCATTGTTGATCTGATAGTATTGAGCATGTTAGAATTTGATGTCATTCTTAGTATGGATTGACTATCTTCCTACCACATTAGTATCGATTGTTTTGCGAAAATAATCAGTTTGCGAGCGTCCGATGGGTCTGAGTTAGTTATAGCAACCTCTCAGGGGAACCAGTTTGCGGAGTCATTACTAGCGTACATCGAGGAGGTGATGCTTTGGGATCAGAGTACGGATATATGCGAGACTAGAGTTGTCTCAGATTATCAGGATATTTTTCAGGACATATTTGGGTTGTCTCCTGTAAGAGAGGTTGAGTTCTGTATTGAATTATAGCCGGGCATAGCCCCGATATCCCGAGCACCCTATCGTATGGCACCTGTTGAGATGAGGGAGCTACAGGCCCAGTTGGATGAGTTGTTAGCTCAGGGCTTTATTCGTCGGAGTTATTTTCCATGGGGAGCGCCGGTCCTCTTTGTGAAGAAGAATGATGGTAGTATGCGATTATGTATCGACTACCGTGAGTTAAACAAAGTCACTATCCGGAATAGATATCCTTTGCCTCAGATTGATGACTTGTTCGATCAGCTGCAGGGAATGCAGTATTTTTAAAGATTGATCTTCATTCTGGTTATCATCAGTTGCGGGTTCGGGAGATGGATATTTCCAAGACCGCCTTTCTGACTCGGTATGGATCCTTCGAGTTTTTGGTCATGCTATTTGGGTTGACCAATACACCCGCGATATTCATAGATCTGATGAACCGGGTCTTCTGGACTAGTTCGTGATTGTATTCATCGACGATATTCTTATCTATTCGATATCAGAGTTGGAGCACAAGTAGCATCTACGTTTGGCTTTGCAGACTTTGAGGGAGTATCAGCTATATGCTAAGTTTAGCAAGTGCGAGTTTTGGATTTCTGAGGTCAGATTTCTTAGCCATATTATTAGCAGAGAAGGCATAGCAGTAGACCCAGCTAAAGTTTCAGCAGTTCTTGATTGGGAACCACCAAAGACGGTTACCGAGATTCATAGCTTTTTTGGGGTTAGCCGGCTATTACAGAAAGTTCATTTAGGACTTTTCAAAGATTACAGTACTACTTACATGCCTTACGAAGAAGGGTGTACAGTTCACTTGGAGCATGGAGTGTCAGAAATCCTTTGATACCTTGAAGACTAAGTTGACTACGACGCCAGTTCTTACTATTCCGAGCAGTGACATAACATTTGTTGTATACACGGATGTGTCATTAGCAGGTTTGGGAGGTGTCTTGATGCAGACTCAGAGGGTAGTAGCATACATTTCATGACAATTGAGGGTGCATGAGCAGAACTACCCCACTCATGATTTGGAGTTAGCAGCGGTAGTATTCGCGCTAAAGGCGTGGAGACACTACATATATGGAGTTCAGTTTGAGCTTTTCACAGACCACCAGAGTCTGGAGTATCTTTTTTCCCAGAAGGAACTTAATCAGAGGCAGCGGCGATGGATTGAATTCATCAAGGACTACGAGTTTGCGATTCAGTATCACCCGGGAAAGGCGAACGTCGTAGCAGATGCTTTGAGTAGGAAGCGTCGACACGAGGTTGCGGCTTTGAGGTGCTCATTGTATAAAGATCTTCTCACTCTTAACTAGTTCGATTTTAGGCCAGAGATTGGCGGGACCAGTGTATACTTAGGAGCTATATCAGTACAGCCACCTTGGAGGGACAGAGTAGTCAGAGCTCAGTTAGAGGACTCTTGGATTCAAATCCGAAAGGATGAGATTTCTAAAGAGCCCAAGGACGATTGGACCATTGGGGCAGATGGAGGCCTTCAGATGAAGGGCCGATTGGTTATGCCAGCTAGTGTGGAGCTGAAGAGGGAGTTGTTTGATAAAGCACATCGTACTCGATATACAGTGCATCCAGGAACTACTAATATGTACAAGGACTTGAGAAGACACTTTTGGTGGAGTGGTATGCGTAAAGAGATTTTAGAATATGTGGCTAAGTGTTTCACCTGCCAGCAAGTGAAGGCAGAATATCAGAGACCAGCAGAGACACTTCAGCCTCTATCCATTCCAGAATGGAAGTGGACAGACATTTCTATAGACTTCATTGTAGGGCTGCTGAAGTCGAAGAGGAAGAACGACTCAATTTGGATGATCATGGATTGGTTGGCGAAGTCGACATATTTTATTCCAGTAAGGACTACTTACACCGCCGAGACATATGCGAGGATATTCATCTAGGAGATAGTTCGACTTCACATGGTTACAGACACGATTGTATCAGATCGAGGCTCAGTTTTTACCTCACACTTTTGGAGGAGTTTCCAAGATTCATTTGGCAGCTGATTATTGCACATCAGTATTTTTCACCCTCAGACAGATGGTCAGACAGAGAGAGTGAATCAGGTGTTGGAGGACATGCTGTGAGCTTGTATCATTGACTTTCAAGGTAGCTGGGAGGATCATATTCCATTGATAGAGTTTGTTTATAACAATAGTTATCAAAGCAACGATTGGTATGACTCCGTATGAGGCTTTGTACGGGAGGCCCTGTAGATCCCCTATATGTTAGGTAGAGCCAAAGGGTAGCTTGTTACTTAGACCAGAGCTTGTGAGCAGACTACCGAAAAGGTAGCATTGATTAGGGAGCATATTTTAACCACTCAGAGTCAGCAGAAAGTTACGCGGATCACAGACGACGACCTTTGGAGTTTCAGGTGGGAGATTTTGTCATGCTGAAGGTATCGCCGATGAAGGGGGTGCAGCGATTTGGTAGGCGGGGGAAGCTTGCTCCGAGATATATTAGCCCTTTTCAGATTGTGGAGCGTATTGGGGCTGTTTCATATAGACTAGACCTTCCAGCATCGATGTCTGGTGTGCACGATGTGTTTCATATTTCTATGCTCAAGAAGCACTTACATGACAAGGAAAGACAGCGAGTATTGGATGCTCCGAAGATTGAGCTTCAGGATGATTTGACTATGGTAGAGATCCCGGTTTGTATACTTTCTAGAGAAAACAAGAAATTTAGAAACAAGGTGATTCATTTGGTGAAAGTTTAATGGAACCGGAGAGGATCTGAGGATATTTCTTAGGAGCACGAGGAGGATATGCGTCGCGACTACCCATACCTGTTTGAGCAGGTAAATTGTATAGATTATGTTTTCTTATGTTTTATGATAATTTTGGATAGTCATATTTATCTTTAACACTAGAATGGGGGTATTGTCACTTAATCCTTAATTATTTGAGATACATGGTATATATATATGGGGGTTCCTTGTTTAGATTTTTCACCCGACGTACTAATTCCATTTTGTTAGGGGTTAAGGCATGAATATTCGCATTTTAGACTGTTAACTTTAGATATTACTATGTTCATATTTGAAAATTAATGCTATGAGAGGTGTATATGGGAATGACTACTCCCGATGTGCTTTTCTCGTATTATTAATTTTTAAGATATAATTTTGGAATTTCGAGGACAAAATTCTTTTAAGGGGAGAAGAATGTAAAACCCCATAAACTACAGTGAATGAATTTTTTTTATTGTGAAATTTATGTTTATATCATAGATAAATGTGATAACAAGTGTTTGGCGATCAAACGAGTGTATTTATATGAGAAAGATCGAGTGATAAGACCAAAAGGAAATTTCCTGCGCGGTCGACCGTGGCGGTCGACCGACGGGCGTGCATCAGAAGCAGAAAGCTTCTATCTCTTGCCCGGTCGACTGTGGCGGTCGACCGTACGTAGTTTTGCCAGTTTTTCCTAGTTTGAGTCTTATTAGGTTTTGGGTCGGGTTTGTGGGCTCATATATATAATATTATATTCATGAGAGCTTCTTCTTCACCACAGAAAACCCTAGCAGCCTCCTCCTTCCCTCTTACAAACCCTAACCCCTTCTCCTTGGTGATTTCGGCAGATTTCGAAGAGTTTGAGCGGGATCCAGCGGTTTTCGGCGTAGGAGGATATTTTTCCAGCATTTTCTTGGAGTTGTTCATCATCCCTCAGGCGAGTTTCATCTCACTCAACCCTATACTCATGTTTTTAAATGTTTTAATAATGTTTTCATGTGATTTGTGAGCCTAACATACTAGATTATGTATAAAAATATATCTATATGTTGTATTTTTACAAAGAGAACGTGTTTTTAGTTAATGAAGCTCACCCACGAAATTCTTAATACAGATTTAGATCTGAGTTTATTTTTAACAAGAGTTTTGTAAGAAAGACTTTTGTTTTTGAAGATTTCGACACGAAATTCACATGTTCTGGTTATGCTAAATCCCTTATGAAGGATTGATAATGTATATAAACATCGCACGAAAGTTTTTTGATCAAACCACGTAAAACAAAAACCTAAACTAGGGTTTCTGCTTTTACGCGGTCGACCGCCACAGAAGAAGTAAGCTTGTGCTCCAGTCATGATCGACCGCGGGCGGTCGGCCGCTGAGGGATTTGTTTTCCTGATTTTGTCCTGTTGTGCTTAGGTTTGTGTGGCTAGCAAAATATCTGGGTTATATGGATTTGTTATATACTGAGATTGGTATACATGAGTTGACTTCAGACACGAGTCTTAGATTTATTCACCGGAGCATGAGGGTGAATGGTATATATGCGATTTCTGACACTATTTGTATATTACAGTCCTCGTGTTGGACTATAAGCTATCAAGTCCTTATGTTGGACTATAAACTATTAAAGTCCTCGTGTTGGACTATAAGCTATCAAAGTCCTCGTGTTGGACTATAATCATCAAAGTTCTCGTGTTGGACTATAATCCACTATAGTTCTCGTGTTGAACTTTAAGCTATTACAGATCATACTTTGGACATTTGCTTATTGCAGACCACGAGTTGGGTATGTAATTGACATATGACAGGTCATTGATATTTCGGTTGGAGATAGAGTTATTACTCCATGTTGTAGCTTTTGAATTTGGTATTTAGGTATTTATAATTTGAGCTAAGGGAGGCGTACATATACTCGTGTTGTAAATTTCTAAACATCAAACCTCTATTTTATTTTTATAGTCGATGTTTGGCTATCTATATGTATTATCATATATTTTCTTATCCTTCTAGCCTTTTCCCTGGGGTTGGTTGAGATGTTACTCGCTATAGCACTTTGACGCTCGTTGTTTCCCCACTTTTAGGTAATGAGCTAGGTGTACGGAGAGCCGTAGCTTAATGGAGTTATTCTAGTTACCATTTTTAATTTTTGCTAGTAGTTTATGTCAGAACTCCACAATAGATGTATTTATGAAACATTTGAGTTTTTATTCTAGCTTTGTATAGGCAATGTGCCTTAATATCATTCATTTGATTCTTATGTCGAGTCATTTGTATTCAGTTCAGATATTACCTTTTTAGAGACTTATCCATTTATATCAGTGGTAGTGATCATTTTCTGAGTATCTGTTGTTTAGTTTCCTTTCTGTATACTCTCTTTTACATGTTTTGTACCTACACCTATTGTTGATTCTACTATATAGGTAGTGACTATGATGGTGAAGCATGTTGTAGCTTGGTGTTTGGTGCTTGACAGGTTTGACTTTCTTAATTTTACCTTGGACTGTAGCCTTATTTAAACTAGGGGCGTCACAACATTACAGCGGTGGAGGAGGATGGTGAACAACTTCGAATTCGTTCGTCGATTTTTTGGCCATCTTCTGCCGATTCCGACCAAACCTTAGAGTGCAGATTTGGGTATTTCGTCGGAGAGAGGGAAGGAGATAGAGTGCGGGAGGGAGAGGAGAGAGAGAGAGAGAGTGACCATTGATGTGAGTTGTGGAGTGGGCGGCGCCGTTACCAACACACGGGTACTGTAACAATGTGGGCGGGAAGGGTAGAGTCGGGTTTTTGATATTTACAGCTCATTCTATTGAGCTGGGGGGCTGAAATGCAATTTTACAGTGTATTTTGGATTTATACATATGATTGAAAGTACATGGGGCTGGACCACATGACAAGTTCATTTTTTGGGTCTTGAAGCAATTTTCCCTAAATTCAATTCGATAATATGATATATACATATGTATATATGAATATGTATTTATGTATGAATATATGTATGTATATATGTGTGTATGTATATATACATGTATGTATGTATCTGTGTGTGTATATACATACATATATATGTACCTATATATGCATATATGTATGTATGTGTGTATATACATACACACACACACGTATGTATACACGCACGCGCGCACACACACACACACACACACACACACACATATATATATATATA
>BQKN01060239.1:208746-226959 GCA_022839385.1 Asparagus kiusianus
ATCTAAGGACGCGGTCGAAAATCACATGATTGAGCTACATTGTGAATAATCCGATTCGTTGAACTTAATCTACACATTCTAAAACCCCCCACACCAAGTTTGCAATATATATACGCGCGTGCGATCTTAAGCAAGCTAGAAAACAGGAAATAGGAAGAAAGCGAACTAGGCAAGCAGTAAAAAAAAAAGAAATTAGTATACTGCCATTTCTCCTTTACATACATACATACATAGCACAACTAATATAATGATATTTTGATTACTTTTATAATTAAGATCATGATGTCAAGAAACAAAAAACAAGTAGCTACATACGCACCACATTATGAGCTTTAGGTTGATTAAAATGATGTCATACCGAGAGGAAAAACACTGAAAAATAAGAATCAGAGGATGCCAACACAGGAGTCTCCTCTAGTATTAACTTTATTACCATTGATAATTAGGTTAATTTCAAGACATAACTTAATCAAGATGTACAAGATTAAAAAATATCTGTCACGTCCCGCTTCCCAAAATACTAGGAAACCGGAACGCAAACAAGCCCGCGACGTATGAGACAGAGGAGAAATAAATACATCGACCCAACAGAAATAGAAAGTGATACGGAAGTAAACTAAAGACCATCAACTAACTAAAAGAAATAACTAAACTTCGGCTTCTTCTTCTGTTCTGTCTGCAAGGCACTCCTGCTAAGAAGACTCTAATCTCTAATCTGTGACGCCCCAATCTAGAACTCTAATCTCGAATGTCCCCTATGTCCGTAATGCCAATAGAGGATGATGCTCGTGTCCTGCCTCCGATCTCAAAAAGATAAGGATGTCGTTAATAAAACAACTATTGAACTGGTTCTAACATGGACGGAAAACCCAGTTCATCAAATCCATGAATACCGCGGGTGTATTGGTCAGCCCAAATGGCATGACAAGAACTCAAAAGAAATACTCTAAGCCTCAACCATATAGAACCAATGTCAAAATCTCGAACTACTTCTCAAGTAGTTAGCGTAATAATAAGAGAATATCATCCAACTCAAAAATCACCATAGGCCATATCCTGTATGCCACAAATCAAAGAATGTACCCTACTCATGGGTAATCTAACATGGGAGTAACTACAACTGATACTACATATATGTGTACATCTCCTTGTGCAATAGCGATACTCTTGTAATATTCTTACTCAATCATTCTGCGACAATAGGTTTTGTCTCCCTATTCCGGATACATGAAATAATAATACTTTTGTAATACTCTTACTCAATCATCCTGTGGAAATAGGCTCTTGCACGTCTCCAAGATGAACTTGTCCGTACTCTAAATCTGACGTACAACATGAGAGAATAGGAGTACGTCAGCGTGTATGACACACGGCAAGATCCCACAAGAAAGAATAGAAATGGTCAAATGACCAATGCAATAACAGTAATAATAATAGAAGCATGTAACTGGAATTCGAACAATCTAGATGCAATCTACCACTAGAGTATATCACTCAGAAGAATCCATAATCATCCAAGCAACAAGGTCATGTAACTAGCCATCCTATAATAGATCACTGGTTCACATCTTAAATAAAGTCAACGTCCATATTGTCGGATAACTGATTGTTCATAAATCCTCTACGTGCATCCAACCTAGGAAACAGTCGGTGAGAGGACTACACGCAATCCGATTTTGGCCTGTCCGAACTCAAGCAAAACTCGGGTAACAAAACAGGTCACTAACCAAAGTGACGAAACAGTTCACTAGCCTAACAAACCAACTCCAGGACGAAATAGGTCACTGGTGCAAGTCTGGAAGATACATCAACAACCACATCCGATCATATGAACCGTAACTTTTCTATCCCAACAATTCTTGTGTTTCTAAGTCAATACACACACATGTCTCTAGGTTTTGTTCATAACGCGCAAGTTACTAAAGTCATGAACTCCTAATGGTTCTCAATCACAACAAGAAATAATAAATAAATACAACTAATTCTACGAATAATACATAATTATAATTAAGAATCGTAAATCATGAACAGTAACTTTAATATATTTTTGCATGCAAACTGATTTAATCAACATCTTACTATTTAGATTTCTAAACTTCTCATAGAAATTATCTAGGTAACATCTAGTATAACAATAGTACAAGAGGAATCTGAAATCAGCAGATATTTTACACATGAAATGTCGCGTTCTACAACCATCAATTACACGATCATAAATTTATTAATTCAAAATAATTCTTTTCCAAAATAAATTCTTTTAAATTATTTCTCGTTATAATTATTCTAACTAATCTTTAAAATAGTCTTCTTTTTTTGGATTATTTTTGTCTATGTGAACAATGACTTTTCCATTTATTATTACTTTTTCCTTTTCCCTTGAACCGTACCTATTTTCAAGAAAGATAAATTATAGATAATTGCAAGAAGTAAGATCTTACCTCGGGGACATCGAGGATATCATACAGGGGTAGTAGGGGTCGTCGGGGTGGCTGCGCTGTTCATAGTAGGTTTCGCGGGCTCCCCAGAAGGTTAATCGGTTAGAATACAAAAGAGAGGTGTTAGTAACAATGAGCGATATTTGAAGCGATATTACAAGAGGTAGACAATGAGCCTAAGAGAGAGGGAGATACCGTGTGATAGACAATATAAAGAGCTACACACTGGTGAAGGAATCGACGAAAATGAAGGTCGGAGGTGATCAGAAAGCGCGTGTGAAGTCGGCACAAAGCTATAGTTTTCTGTGAATTGCTTGCCGTGAAGCGGTATTTAGGATGATACCGAGAGAGATAGAGAGTGAGTTAGAGCATGATACAAATTGGAGATGATAAACAATATATAGGGCTACTCACCGAAGAAGACGGTGGCTGAAACGGAGACCGAAGGTGGCCGAAAAGTGTATGCGAAGTCGGCACAAGGCTGCCGAAATATGCTCGTTGTTTGGTCACTATTCGGGCTTGTTCCTCGCTATTCAGAGCCTTTCCCCACTGTCCGGGCTTGCTGAAGGTAGGAGGAGGTTGTCGGGGGAGCGGCGGGCTAGCGATGGCCCTGGGGAAGAAGAACGAAGGGAGAGGGAGAAAGCTTGGGCTGGGTTTGTTTGCTGGTTGGGGGAGGGAGTAGAGGGAGAATGAAGAGGAGAGAAGGATTAAGTAGGAGAGGCAGGGAGAAATAGTGAGAAGTGGTGAAGTCGGTGTGTAGCTCGTGGGCAGCTTGAGGTTGCGTGCGGCTCTTTGGCGGAGTTTTGTCAAGAAAAGTGGGTGTGCTGAGTTGTAATGAGAGAGAGAGAGAGAGAGAGAGAGAGAGAGAGAGAGAACGTGTTAATGATCATAAGAATATGAGGTGGTATATATTTTAATTTGAATGTGCCAAAGCTGTCTACCTATAATGCAGAAATAAATTACATGTATATTAAAAGTGAGCATTGGATATATTTTAGACGACTACGTATTTATATAAGTTGTTTAGTGATGATGATTAAAAGAATATTGTAATGATGTATTTATTTGCTTTAGTAATGGTGAGCTACGAATAATTATATGCATTACTAATTTACTATGTGTTGAAAAAAATGTGAAACTAACAAAAAATGAATGAGTACCAAGCTCAGGCTAAACATTAATAACAAGGTCATTAATAATAATAACAATAATGAATAGCCAAATATTAACTTAAAAAGTGTTTATCGCAACAATTAAATTTAATTAGCAAAACCATTAGAATAAATATAAAACCATATTTTTAAATCATAAAAAGTCCTACAAAATCAGGGAAAATATAAGTACTCTTTAGAAAAATAAAATTTAATATTTAAATATCAGAAAAGTTATTTAAACCAATATCAGAAAATTATGGTCATTACACTATCAGATATCTATAATCGTGGTTATTCATATTGGCATTTTTGGCAAAACACTCATGTGCATGGTTTTTATTAAAAAAACGATAGATTAAGCCTCAAAAAATTAATCCAAGAAAGAAAATTTTATATTCTCTCAAACACAAAGATTATTACTACAAGCAAAATTTATAGAGTCGTCGGTACTCCGGTATCTATTCATTACTGTTATCATATGAACATAAAAATCCTGAAGGAGGATGATAATGATATTGAAAGAAACAAATTTGAGATTCTTTCTTACTTAGAGATTGAAGCAAGATTCGATTCAAAAGAATTCCTTACAAGTATATATATATTACGAATTGTATTGTAATGTATATATTATTATTCAATGATGTTAAAGCGAACAAAAATTACAATTATATATATGACAATTTACTTTGTTTGGTTGCAGATGTCATCGGAGTGGTCAATGAAATGTATGGGATTGATAGCTATGATAAGAATGGGAAAAAAGGTAATGTCTAGAACCATTATAATGCATAATCAAGAGTATGCTAATAACTGCTATAATATCTTTGTAAAATAATAAAAATTTTATAGCATATAAACTAATATATACTGTTATATTCTTATATCAGCAATCAAGCTATTGTTGTCACATTGTGGGAGAAGTTAACATTTGGTCTAGAGGACAAATTGAAAATAGAGGACCAAAATCCAATGGTTTTTAATGTAACGGGTCTTTCAAATGCTCAGTTTAGAGGTATGAAATATATATAAACAAATCTAACTTGTCAAATTTACATGAATTATATAAAATTATATTATATAATTTTATGATTATTTTTCTTTGTAGTGAAAGGTTTAACAAGCCTATCATCTGGTTATGTGGCAAATGTTTACATAAATCTGAATGAGATTAAGGAAGTGATTCCAAGTTAAAGGTATTTTAGTCAGATGTCTCTATGTCAGCTAATATCTTTTAAGTTCATTAGATATTCAATATGCCTAAAATAATTAATACAATTAAGCAATTACTATCTTATTTTAATCTCAGCTCCATTGATGTGCCTACTTAGTGCCAAATTTTCGAGAAGAACTAGAGCATTAAGCAGACTGATGAAGTTTCATATTGAAGATGGTACAAGTGCAGACATATTCGAAGTAAAGGATTAGTGATGTAAGAACATTTAGCTACAAAAATACTTCTGAATTTTTATTAAATTAAAATTTATTTTAATCATGAATTTAAATGCTATTTGTAAGTAATTAAAACTACTACTATTATAGATCTTTAGTATGGATTCATCATTATATCACTGCTTAGAAAAAGTATTACTTCACAAATTTAGGAAATCAAGCTATCTGCTTAAAAAAGTAAATGATTATTTACCCGTTGTATTGTTTATGATTGTCCAATATTCTTTTTAATTAAAACTTTCATTAATAATTAGGAGAAACATTTTTATTACAATGCTGAAATGATGAGAATCGAAGAGATGTCAAGTTGGTGATATCAGTCTCACACTAGGTGTAACAATAAATTGAGAGAGATCAAGGGTGTTCTTTTCTGCCATCGTCATAATAAGGAAATCAAATATATAGAGGAGAGGTAATTGTGTTGTTTGATATATTATAAAGATTTTCAATGCACGATAATAAAAATAAAAATAAATATATGTAGTCTAACATAAATATATTCATTAATTAAGGTACAAGCTTACTTTACAAGTGACAAATGACACATGCATAACTATATTTGTTATATTCCACCAGGATGCTCTATGATTACTCAAAATTAGCTCTTTGGAGTTAGCAAATACTTTAGATTTGGTAAATAATCTCGAATTGTACTTTAAATGGGAACCACTTATATTTATAATATAGCTAGAGTTCAAAATAATTTTTTTTACACTTTTAAAAATGAATTCAAAGTTTATTGTGTTATATCTATTAAACAGGATGGGCAGAACAATAAGATTACACATGCTATAAATAGATTGATTGGAAGAATGATGCATTTTCTTGTTAAGGTTACAAAGTATAAAATTAGAAAATGCATTAAGGACTATATAATTATTAAAATTATCATTGATAATGTTGATGGCAATAAAATAAAGGGACTATTATTATTAGTATAAAAATAGGTAAAAATTAAATATTATAAATGATTAAATTATTTTTCATGGTTATATCGTGTGTTGAAATTCTAAGACTTATTTTCTAGTTTCAAAGGAGAAGGAATCACTCAAAGTGGCATACGTTGATGGTGATGACAATCAATCCATGGATTATATTCCATACTTACCCGCACTTGGAACTACTTCTGATAATAAAGAAAAAAGAGGGTTTTTCATAACTCAACTATTAGTATGTACATCTTTAAAATTATATCATATTTGTGTTATTCTAAGACCAATTTGCTATTATTAAAGAAGGAGAAATCAATTGAATTGGAAAAAAGTCGATAGCAATGACAATCAATTCGATGAATTTAATCCAGACTCATCAACACCTACAATGCCATCTAATAACAAAGGCAATAAGAAGGCTTTTGACATATCATCTATTGCTATATTAGACTCCTCTGCATTTAAAACACCACTTCCAATCAGTAAAAAAACAAGGATACAATCGAGTTTGATATTTAATAACAAATCAATATTCCTTAAATAATATAAATATAACTAATACGTTATATTTACTTATTACATGTTTTATATCTTGCAGTATTGGTTAGAGAATTTGTTGTTCCGATATTGAAGAAGAAGATTAAGACGGAGAAAAAATGATGACAAATGAAGGGAGTTTTATTTACATCATTAGGTTTATGTTCAAAGCTATCGAATGTTAGAAATTTTTTATTAGATTGAGATGCACCAGTCAAATAATGTGTTCAAGCATAAACCAATTTTATATCCTTAATTACGTGAAAATTGACTTATTATATATTTGGTGTCATATTTTGATTATTCATTTAATATGCAAAAAATATGCTATTGGATGTCAGCTTTTTAATATTTTTATTTTCCTATCTTACAAGCATCATGCATGTGCTCGCATGTGGTTGCTTATAATTTTTTTTGTGAACTGAAAAACAGGGTGAGGTACCCTGTTTATAATAATATATTAGAAAGTTCAGAAGAGAAATTACATCAGATCTAGATGGAGAAACACAGTAGGAGAAGTGGGTAAGGAGCGGGCCATTGTCGTCACCTACCACACTAGGCCTACTGCATTCCAACAACTAGAATAAAAACCAAAAGGAAACAAACACAACAGAGAATAGGTAGTAGCTCGTAGAAGACAGAAACTAAGCTGATAAAAAGCTAGACGCGGCTAGCAGCCACAAGCCACAGTGTTCAATCATCAAAAAAGGAGGCTACTTCCAGCAAAGATAAAGAGCCGCAGAGGTTAGGAATTGTTTGAGAAATTATCACCAGCAACATCGGGGGCGTTCTTCTTGGCAAGCTCCTAGAAGCCGAGGTTGAAAGCTGTAAAACCCCGATAATTTATGAATAATATAATTAATGTGTGATAAATTATGATATGTGGATATTTAGTATGATAAATATCATTTAATGGTATATGAGTATAATAGCATGTGTTTTGAGTATGAACGAGGTCATACATGAGAGAGAGAAGAATTGAAACATGCACAAATAGCCAAACATATGCGGAGCTGGAAAAATTCCAGTCCGGTCGACCGCTACGGTCGACCGCGAAACCTGCAGACTGTTTTAAACCTGTTTTGAGTTGGTTTCGGATTTCTAAACCCATATTCATTTTTTCTTAATATATATATGAGTTTTTCACGTTTTATTCAGTATTCCTAAGAACCCTAACAGCCACCAAACCCCTCAAACCCTAGTTTGATTTCTTGGAGAAGATTGGAGGTTTTCAAGTTGGGTTTTTGTTGATTTTTAGCTTTTGGAGTGGATATCTCTTTCGATGTTGCTTCTAACACGTTTTCCTACAACCCCAGGCAAGTATCATCTCTGCTAATCCCCTTCCCATTCTTTAAAAGGTTTTTAAATAGATTTAAACATGTTTTGTAGAGCCTAAACGACTAGATTATGTATAATAGACAACTCTTTTGTATTTTATGTATAAAGATTAGGTCTTTTCATGCTAAAAAGGTTGAGCATGAATTTTACAGATGTATTTAAGATCTGAAGATAATTTTAAAATATTGCTAATCTAAAGAAAGAAGTTTGATTTATTGTTTTGAGCTTTTATGCATGTTTTAGGGTTTTGAATATAAATCTAATGCATAAAATCATGGTTATACATGTTGAGTTTGTTTCCACATGTTCCTATCTGTTGTGGTATGTTTGCATGCAAGTTTCATAAAGTTTTAAACATGTTTATATCAAGAAAACACGATGTGATCACGGCACACACACAAAAATCTGAAAAACTGGAATCAGGATCCACGGTCGACCGCCACGGTCGACCGTGTGCAGGACAGAGACCTGGGTAGTCTCTGGAGCCGTCGCGGTTGACCGCCTGTTTGTTTTGGCTGTGTATGTTCAGTTGAGTTGGATTTTGGGTTTTCAAGTGTTCCTCTCAACTTTGTGATGATTAACTACAATGTTAATGCTTGATAAACACCTGGAAAAATGGTAAACTTTAGATGTGGACACGCACACCGAGGTTGGTGCATGCATGCTAGATTGTGTTAGATTGACACACTTTCGACATGAGTTGATTTGATAAACACATATGAATAATATTGTTCCATATGTATCCGGAAATAGGGAGATGAAACATATTTGTCGTAGAACGATTGAGTAAGAGTATTACAATAGTATCGTTGTTACATGTATCCGGAATAGGAGAATAATAAACCCTATTGTCGCAGAGCGATTGAGTAACGAGCATTACAAAAGTATCGCTATAGTACAAGATAATGCACACATAGATAATTGATTACTTGTAAGCTTTACTTTCATGATAGATTTCCCACGAGTAGGGTATTCACTTTAAGATTTTGATACACCCGTTATGAACGGCAGATATATTTGTTTTAGCAACTGTTGATATCCTCTTACGTTAGAGCAGGTTACTCGGACGTAGTTCGAGATGACATGATTATTCTTTATGTTGGAATTGGGGTATTTATCATTGATTATTTGTTTTCATTCATAGAGAGTTATAAGAATGATATGATATATGTATGTACTGACTCTATTTCCTATATACTCCTACCCCTTTCCCTGGGGAGAGGTAGTGATGATCTCGCTAGCGCTTTGACGCTTGTTGTTTATCCCCCTTTTCAGACAGTGAGTCCGGCGCACGAAGAGTCACAGGTTGATGGGACATCTTAGTTGTCCGTTTAGCTATTTATTATATTTTGTAGTTATTGCAGAACTCCACATGTAGTTGATTATTTTTCGGACTCTAGATTGGTATTTTATTTTATAGAGTTGAGAGCTATTGTGAGACTTTGTTTATTTGACTCGTTGTATTTGAGATTCAGTTCAGACTCAGAGATATATCTACTTTGTTCTAGTTGGGCTCATTATTAATATTTCTTATGTTTCTTCTGTGTATATTTTCAGTGTTGTTCGATTTTAATTATTTACTTGTCTATATCTTCATCTATGTGTTGTTTCCACTAGAGAGATAGTGATTGTGATGGTGAAACATGTCGTAGCATGGTGTTTGGTACTTAGCAAGTTTGACAATCTGGTTTCATCGGGGACTGCAGCCTTGTGTGAACCCTAGGGCGTCACAGTTGGTATCAGAGCTCTAGTTCCAATATCCTTAGGATCATTCTTGTGTCATATCGTAGAGTTAGGATATAGTTTTCTAGGGATCATGTATACAGTCCGCTAGGAATCCCTAGTATAAGTGAGGGCGTATTATATATATGTACGTGGAAAATCTACAAATTTTTTTATGAACTATTTGCTTGACTAATAAAGCATGATATGAGATATATGTGATACGATTTACTTATTGGTACATGTTATATGCTTCATGCTGGAGATCCTATTTACTACGTAATAATCTTTACTTTAGAATTATAGATGTTAGGAAGAGGTCGCGGACGCCGAGTTACTCGGGTTCAGGGAGTTAAGCAGGAAAATAGGGAGCTCGAGCCACAGCAGGCTCCGCAGTACTTAGTGGATCTCATAGCACCATTGGCAGCTCGTATGGAGGCTATTGAGGAGCAGTTAGCAGCCCAGGTTCGTCAAGAGACTTCCGTTCATGAAGAGGCACCCATTCAGGAGTTATCTATTTAGGAGGAAATACCAGAGAGGGCACCAGTGGTCCCACCGACACCACCAGTTGATGACCGAGCAGCTGATCAGGAGGCTTGTCTTCGTTTAGTTGAGAGGTATCAGAAGTTGAAAGCACCAGAGTTCTACGGTTCGACGGATTCTATTGCTGCACACAAGTGGAAAGAGGATGTGAGCAATATCTTGGATATGTTGAATGTTAATTTGGTGCAGAAGCAGAGGCTAGCGGCTTTCAGCCTCAAGGGCGATGCAGGAGGATGGTATCGACTTCGCTTCACCCCAAAGCAGAGGATGACGGTTTCGTGGGAGACCTTGATATATCTGTTTGATGAGCAGTATGTTTCGGCTGTAGCGAAAGCCGGGAAAGAGTTAGAGCTGGCTCGGTTAGAGCAGGGAGATATGTCTGTCATGGACTTTGAGAGTAAGTTCATGTCATTGCTCAGATTCATCGGCATGTAGCACACAGAGGATCGACAGGCTCAAATGTTCCTGATGGGACTTCGTCCAGGGTTACGTCGGTATATAGTATCTCGGAGGTTTCATTCAGTGGGAGAGGTGGCAGATGCTGCCATGACTCAGGAGACGGATACTGTCATATTCATCAAGGGCAAGGACAATGGTAAGTCAGGGCAGTCCAAGGACAAAGGAAAAGGAAAGAGACCATTTGGAGGCTCAGGAGGACCCCAGCAGCAAGGTAAGGGTGCGCATCATCAGGGTCCCCATAAGAAGGGTCATCAGCAGGACCGGAGAGCGTAGCAGCAGCGCCGATTCCAGGGAGCTTGTTACAATTATAACAAGATTGGGCACCGAGCGGCCGAGTGCCGCAGCGCACCCGTAGCAAGCCAGCAGGGCAGGACTCAGCAGCATCAGCAGAACCATGCTCAGGGATGTGGTCAGGACCAGCAGCTGAGGATTGAGGCACCTCCAGCAGTTCCGAGGATAGAGGAACAAGTTCGAGCGGTCCAGGAGATCCAGCAGAAGGAGATGGCCCCATTCACTCTAGGCGATGCAGAGCGGCAGACCGGTAGAGTGTATGCAGTGGTTCCTCGCGATCATGGCGTGAGCGGAGCTGTGGTAGAAGGTACATTCTGTGTGAATTCCTTTCCAGCATGTATTCTTTTTGATTCTGGTGCTTCACATTCTTTTATCTCCTATGATTTTTCGATTAGACTTCGGCTTGCAGCTCAGCCGTTAGATTTTTCCTTATCTGTATCTACTCCGTTGGGAGAGATGTCTCTGTTAGAGAGTGTTTGTAGGAGATGCATCGTCAGCTTGGACGATTCTGAGTTCACGATTGATTTGATCGTGTTGCATATGTCTGAATTCGATGTGATTCTTAGTATGGATTGGTTATCTTCCTACCATGTGAGTATCGAAAACAGTCAGTTTGCGAGCATATGATGGATCAGAGTTAGTGGTAGCAACCTCCAGAGGCAATCGGTTTGTGGAGTCATTTCTGGTGTACGTAGAGGAGGCGATATTACGGGATCGGGCGCAGATTTGAGTGAGATGCGAGTAGTCTCCGAGTACCAAGATGTCTTCCAGGACATACCAGGATTACCTCTAGTGAGAGAGATCGAGTTTTGCATAGAGTTGTAGCCAGGCACCGCACCGATTTCCCGAGCTCCTTATCGTATGGCGCTTGCTAAGATGAGGGAGCTACAGATCCAGATAGATGAGTTGTTGTCTCAGGGCTTCATTCGACGGAGTCATTCTCCGTGGGGAGCAGTTGTCCTCTTTGTGAAGAAGAAGGACGAGAGTATGAGATTGTATATAGATTATCGCGAGTTGAACAAGGTCACTATCCGTAATAGGTACCCATTACCGAGGATCGATGACTTGTTCGATCAGTTGTAGGGAGTGTAGTGTTTCTCAAAAATAGATCTTCTTTCTGGTTATCATCAGTTGCGAGTTCGGGAGATGGATATCCCAAGACCGCTTTCTTGACTCGATATGGGTCTTTTGAGTTTCTTGTTATGCCATTTGGGCTGACCAATGCACCCGCAATATTCATGGATTTGATAAATCGGGTTTTTCATCCGTATTTGGACCAGTTTATGATAGTTTTCATTAATGATATTCTTATCTACTTGAGGTTGGAGGCCGAGCACGAGCAGCATTTGAGGTTAGCATTGCAGACTTTGAGAGAGCACTAGTTGTATGCTAAATTTAGTAAGTGCGAATTCTGGTTATCAGATGTCAGATTTTTGGGCCATGTTATCAGCCAGTAGGGCATTGCAGTAAATCCGGCTAAGGTAGAAGTCGTACTTGATTGGGAGTCACCGAGGATAGTTACCGAGATTCGTAGTTTCTTAGGCCTGGTAGGCTATTACAGAAAATTTATTCAGGACTTCTCGAGGATTGCCACACCACTTACACGCCTTACTAAAAAGGGTGTACAGTTCATTTGGAGCACAGAGTGCTAGAAGACATTTGAGATATTGAAGACTAAGTTGACTTCGGCTCCAGTATTGATTATTCCCAGCAATGATAAGACCTTTGTTGTCTACACGGACGCATCCTTATCGGGTCTTGGTGGTGTATTGATGCAGACCCAGAGAGTCATAGCTTATATTTCGAGACAGTTGAGGACTCATGAGCAGAATTATCCCACGCATGATTTGGAGCTAGCAGCAGTGGTCTTTGCACTGAAGGCATGGAGACATTATTTGTACGGAGTGCAGTTTGAGTTATTCTCAGATCACCAGAGTTTAAAGTACCTCTTCTCACAAAAAGAATTCAACCAGAGGCAACGACGATGGGTAGAGTTTATTAAGGATTATGAGTTTGCTATACAGTATCATCCGAGAAAGGCGAACGTGGTAGCAGACGCGTTGAGCAGGAAACGTCGTCGCGGACTAGCAGCTTTGAGGTGTTCACTATATCGGAATCTTTATACCCTCAGTCATTTTGATTTCAGGCCAGAGATGAGCGGGAGCTGTGTGTTCTTAGGAGCGTTATCTGTACAGCCATCTTGGAGAGATAGAGTAGTCGGAGCTCAGTTAGAGAATTCTTGGATTCAAACCCGCATGAGGGAGATTTCCAAAGAACCCAAGGATGACTGGACTATTGGAGTAGATGGAGGCCTTAGGATGAAGGGCAGGATCGTTATGCCGAACAATCTACAACTGAAGAGGAAACTTTTTGATGAGGCTCATTACAGCAGATATACAGTGCACCTAGGCACGATGAAAATGTACAAGGATCTGAAGAGGTATTTTTGGTGGAGTAGTATGTGCAGAAAGATTGCAGATTATGTGGCTAAATGTTATATCTGCCACCAAGTTAAGGCAGAACATCAGAGACCTGCATGAACCCTACAACCTTTACCCATTCCCGAGTGGAAGTGGGCAGATATTTCCATGGATTTCATAGTGGGGTTGCCCAAGACAAAGAAAGGAAATGATTCTATTTGGGTTATAATGGACAGATTAACTAAGTCTGCACATTTCTTACCTATGAGGACGACTCATACGGCAAATATGTATGCGAGGATCTTCATTCGGGAGATTGTTAAATTGCATGGGGTTCCGGAGACGATTGTATCAGATCGGGGCTCAATCTTTACATCTTATTTTTGGAGGAGTTTTTAGGATGCTTTTGGCAGCCAGTTATCATTTAGCAGTGTTTTTCACCCCCAGACAGATGGTCAGACTGAGAGGGTGAATCAGATCTTAGAGGACATGCTGAGAGCGTGCGTTATAGATTTTCAGGGTAGCTGGGAGGATCACATCCCACTGATTGAATTTGCATATAATAATAGTTATCAAGCTACCATTAGGATGGCACCGTACGAAGCTTTGTATGGGAGACCTTGCCGATCGCCTATATGTTGGACAGAGCCAGAGGATAGTCTATTGATTGGTCCAGAGTTAGTTAGACAAACCATAGAGAAGGTGGCATTGATTCGAAAGTACATTCTTGTGGCGCAGAGTCGGCAAAAGAGCTATGAAGATTAGCGGAGACGACCTTTAGAGTTTTAGGTCGGAGACTTAGTTATGTTAAAAGTATCACCGATGAAGGGCGTTCAGCGATTCAGTAGACGGGTGAAGCTCGCCCCGAGATATGTTGATCCTTTCAGAATCATCGAGCGCATTGGAACTGTTTCTTACAGATTAGATCTTCCAGCATCGATGTCGAGTGTACACGATGTCTTTCATGTTTCGATGCTTAAGAAGCATCTGCGGGATGATGAGCAGCAAAGAGTGATTGACTCACCAGAGATTGAGATTTAGGATGACTTGACTACCGTAAGAATAAAAAACTTAGAAATAAAGTCATTCCATTAGTGAAAGTTCAGAGGAACCGACAAGGAACCGAAGAGATTTCTTGGGAGCGCGAGGAGGATTTTCGTCGTGACTACCCGTACCTGTTTGGACAGGTATGATGTTAATATGCTTATATGACTTGATAGTTGTCATTATCTATGATTGTTTAGTCACATTTATATTTATCTTTAACACTAGAATGGGGATATTATCATCTGATCCTTAATCATTTGAAGCATATGGTATATACATGAGGGTTTCCTTATTTGGATTATTTGGATCAATATACCAATTTTGTTTAGTTAAGGATTTAGGTAAGAATGTTTGCATTCTAGGTTGTTAACTTTAAATATTGATGTGCTAATACTATAAGATGGGTGCAGAAGGGTTTCTTAATATGAATTACACCTTCTTAATGTATTTTCCTAGTTTTTGAGCTTTGAGATGCAACTGCAGAATTTCAAGGACGAAATCCCCTTAAGGGGGGTGAATGTAAAACCCCGATAATTTATGAATAATATAATTAATGTGTGATAAATTATGATATGTGGATATTTAGTATGATAAATATCATTTAATAGTATATGAGTATAATACCATGTGTTTTGAGTATATATGAACGAGTTCATACATGAGAGAGAGAAGAGTTGAAACATGCACAAATAGCCAAACATATGCGGAGCTGGAAATTCCAGTCCGGTCGACCGTCACGGTCGACCGCGAAACCTGCAGACTATTTTAAACCTTTTTTGAGTTGGTTTCGAATTTCTAAACCCATATACGTTTTCCTTGATATATATATATATATGAGTTTTTCACATTTTATTCAGTATTCCTAAGAATCCTAACAGCCACCAAACCCCCAAAACCCTAGTTTGATTTCTTGGAGAAGATTGGAGGTTTTCAAATTGAGTTTTTGTTGATTTTTGGTTTTTAGAGTGGAGATCTCTTTCGACGTTACTTCTAACACGTTTTCCTACAATCCTAGGCGAGTACCATCTCTGCTAATCCCTCTCCCAGTCTTTAAAAGGTTTTTAAAGAGATTTAAACATGTTTTGTAGAGCCTAAACGACTAGATTATGTATAATAGACAACTCTTATGTATTTTATGTATAAAGATTAGGTCTTTTCATGCTAAAAAGGTTGAGCACGAATTTTACAGATGTATTTAAGATCTGAAGATGATTTTAAAACATTGTTAATCTAAAGAAAGAAGTTTGATTTATCGTTTTGAGCTTTTATGCATGTTTTAGGGTTTTGAATATAAATCTAATGCATAAAATCATGGTTATACATATTGAGTTTGTTTCTAGATGTTCCTATCTGGTGTGGCATGTTTGTATGCAAGTTTCATGAAGTTTTAAACATGTTTATATCAAGAAAACACGATGTGATCACGACACACACAAACAAATCTGAAAAACTGGAATCAGGATTCACGGTCGACCACCACGATCGACCGCGTGCAGGACAAAGACCTGGGTAGTCTCTGGAACCATCGCGGTCGACCGCCACGGTCGACCGCCAGTTTGTTTTGGCTGTGCATGTTCAGTTGAGTTGGATTTTGGGTTTTCGAGTGTTCCTCTCGACTTTGTGATGATTAACTACAATGTTAAGGCTTGATAAACACATGGAAAAATGGTAAACTTCAGATGTGGACACGCACACCGAGATTGGTGCATGCATGCTAGATTGTGTTAGATTGACACACTTTCGACATGAGTTGATTTGATAAACACATATGAAATTGTTCCATACGTATCCGGAAATAGGGAGATGAAACCTATTTATCGCAGAACGATTAAGTAAGAGTATTACAATAGTATCGTTGTTACATGTATCTGGAATAGGAAAATAATAAACCCTATTACCGTAGAGCGATTGAGTAACGAGCATTACAAAAGTATCGCTATAGTACAAGATGATGCATACATGGATAATTGATTAGTTGTAAGCTTTACTTTCATGATAGATTACCCGTGAGTAGGGTATTCCCTCTGAGATTTTGATACATCCGTTATGAACGACAGATATATTTGTTTTAGCAACTGTTGATATCCTTTTACGTTAGAGCAGGTTACTCGGATGTAGTTCGAGATGAGATGATTATTTTTTATGTTGGAGATTAGGGTATTTATCATTGATTATTTGTTTTTCATTCATAGAGAGTTATAAGAATGATTTGATATATGTACGTACTGACTCTATTTCCTATATACTCCTACCCCTTTCCCTGGGGAGAGGTAGTGATGATCTCGCTAGCGCTTTGACGCTCGTTGTTTTCCCCCCTTTTTAGGCAGCGAGTCCGGCGTACGAAGAGTCGTAGGTTGATGGGACATCTTAGTTGTCCGTTTAGCTATTTATTATATTTTGTAGTTATTACAGAACTCCACATGTAGTTGATTATTTTCAGACTCTAGATTGGTATTTTATTTCATAGAGTTGAGAGCTATTGTGAGACTTTGTTTATTTGACTCATTGTATTTGAGATTCAGTTCAAACTCGGAGATATATCTACTTTATTCCAGTTGGGCTCATTATTAATATTTCTTATGTTTCTTCTGTGTATATTTTTAGTGTTGTTCGATTTTGATTATTTACCTGTCTGTACCTTCATCTATGTATTGTTTCTGCTAGAGAGATAGTGATTGTGATGGTGAAACATGTCGTAACATGGTGTTTGGTGCTTGGCAGGTTTGATAATCCGGGTTTTACCTGAGACTGCAGCCTTGTGTGAACCCTGGGGAAGCTACCCTTCGGAGCCTCCTTACCATCCTGTCCTCTTCAGTACTTGACCAGAACATTGAATATCTCACAATATTAGAAGCAGTATGAAGCGGGGTAGGCTGACTATCCTTAAAATGGAGTTGCTTATAGGTTGCTTATAATTTTTAGGGCTTTGTATGTAATTTTTGGACTTTTGAGGTGCTATTTGTATTTTCATGTTTTAAAAGGAGTTGTTTGTAATTTTTGACTTTTTCAAGGAGCTCCTTGTAATATTTAAAATTTGCAGATCACTATTTTTAATTTTTATGGTCTACATAAATTTTTTTTTTGATTTTTAGAGTGATTTTTTGTAATCTTAGACTTAAGGGGGTTTGTTTGTAAAATTCATATTTTCAAGGGCTTATTTGTAGTTTTTCATTGGAGTTTTTTTAAAAGAGGTCTTTTTTGCTAAATAATTAACGAAACCGACCATTTTGCTAATTATTTAGTAAACCAACCTCTTTTTGGCCAACAGGCCAAAAAGAGGTCGGTTTCGCAGATATGGGCATCTGAAACATACATGACTATTAGTCCTGTATGTTTAGTAGCCAGTAATTGGTCACTAATCTGAACTCAAAAAACCCATGGGTCTACTAGTCCCGTGGGTTTTCTGAACTTCCAAAAAAACACATGGGACTACTAGTCCCGTGCTGTTGATGACTACGACAAAACAGTCAATCTGATCCGGGCTAGGATCAATTCTGATCCGGAACTGGATTGGTCCCCGTGGGTCCTCGTCGGTACGGGGTAGGGGAGAGTGATAAAGGGGTCACTCCCTTCTTCGACTTTATGCCTGGTTCTTGAATGGGGGCTTGATGTTCATGCTATAAAGACAAGAAGAATCTGTGAGAGGGCAAGGATCGGTTCCCCCGTGGTTCCTCTGACGGTCAAGTTAGTGAAACTCGAGAGGGGAAGGGGAATGTAAGGAACCGATGTGGTTCTTGAAGTGTCAAAGTGCATGCCTAGAGGATCTAGACGAGCTCCTCTAACTAGACGAAGAACTGTGGGTTCTTTCTCCTTCTTAGATAGAAAGAAAGAGAGAGAGAGAGAGAGAGAGAGAGAGAGAGAGAGAGAGAGAGAGAGAGAGAGAGAG
>BQKN01060239.1:226969-246522 GCA_022839385.1 Asparagus kiusianus
GAGAGAGAGAGAGAGAGAGAGAGAGAGAGAGAGAGAGAGAGAGAGAGGAAGTCTTAACTTGAGCTTTTTTTCTAGATCTTGCCCCGCTTTGAGGTTAGGAGTATACCTATATATATCTCCATCGTCGGGATAAAATAGGTCACCTATAGCCCAGAATAGGGAGGCGGTGATGAAGTGTGGGCTAAGAGCCGAGTCATCCATCGTTTTACAGGTATCGGCTGGCGATTGGAGGGGAAGTCACTTCAGCACGGGAGATGGTGTCTCCGTATTTTTTAGGAAGTGATTGAGAGCGTGATAGGAGGCATGCTGGCATGCTGAATCATCCCTCACTTTATAGGTGTCGGCTGGCAATTAGAGGGGAAGTCACTTCGGCACGAGAGACGGTGTCTCCGCATTTTCCGAAAAGTGATTGAGAGCGTGACAGGAGGCACGTGGGCAGCTGACAAGTCCTGGAGACCATCAGGCCAAAATCTGGATAAGGCTTATCTGAGGTGGACTGAGATGCTGACATATGCTCTGGGGGAGAGGCTTGAGGCAGGGGTCGAGTCCTCAACTTAGCCGACAGCAGGGAACGTCAATCAAGTCATCTCTGTGAGTTGCCAAGTGAATGGTCGAGTCCCCTAGGGGGTCGTCCTCGATGATAGGGTCGACTAATCCCGCCTTTCACATCGGCATGAAAGAATATCTACTTGATGAGTCAGCAGGGTCGAGGCCTCTATTGCGCTTGGGCCACTTAAGAGGGTTGAGGTCATTTTGTCAGGATCATATTGTATCATTTTGTAAATACTCATATATTGAGTGAGTAAACATCATAACTGTGACGCCTCTGGGTTCACACAAGGCTGTAGTCCAAGGTAAAACCAAGAATGTTAAACCTGCCATGCACCACACCATGCAATAATATGTTTCATCATCATAATTACTATCTTTCTAGTAGAGTCATTAACAGGTGTAGATACAAAGCAAGTAAAAGATAAATACAAGAAATAACTGACGAAATAATAATGATCAAATTGATATTTCATCATCCAACATACGGAAATAGAAGTCAATGCCTGAAATGAGTAAACTGAAGTTTCAACAAGTCTCAAATACATAAAGTCTGAATAATAGGAAATAAGGCACACAGCCTTTACAACTTCTAGAAATAAACTCTCAAAATGTCTAAACAAAAGCTTACAGTGGAGCTCAAAATAAAAGTATAACTATAATAGAATAGCTGAAGCTAAAGTGCCTCGCCATCAACCTATGACTCTCCGGGCTCATGGCTTGTTACCTGAAAGGGGGAGGGATAACGAGCGTCAAAGTGCTAGCGAGCAACATCACAACCAACCCCAAGGAAAAGGGCTCGTTGTATATAGAAAATACAATTATAATATATATAGAAAATCACTGATCCTATTTAGGTAATTACAATGTGAGCATAAGTACGTCGAGCGAAATAATCCAAACAAAAAAACCCTCATGTATATACCATATAGCTCAAATTGTAAATACCTATGAATAAGAGGATTTTAGTATTTAGGAAATTACAACATGAGCATGAGTACGTCGAGCGAAATAATCCAAACAAGGAAACCCTCATGTATATACCTTGTATCTCAAATTGTAAATCCCTAAATACCAAACCCAAAATCTAATACATGAATAGAAATGAAAGAAAACAACCTCATCTCAGAACTTAAATACCAGGTCATATCACAACCCATATAAGTATCATGTCCAGCCTATGCAAGTATAAGTGTAAATTTTAAGGTCTAAACTGATGTAATAAATGCCCAACACATGGACTGCATATGCAAGTTGTCCAACACATGGACTGAATGTGACAAATGTCCAACACATGGACTGCACATCATAATAGCCTAACACATGGACTAGATGAAATATATGAAAGATGCATATACCCTAATGCCTTACATGTCTTGGTATGCAACCCTAAACTCGTGTCCACAAATAATCTCACGTGTAGAGATACAAAATAACCATAAATTCTAATATCAGATATCTGAGGTGACTCCTCGCTCATATAGATGTACGCAATAATAGTAAACACGTCAAAATAGTTTTGGTTAAAACGAAACAACCCAAACAGATCCAAAACGAGGAAAATCTAGAAATTTTCCTTATCGGTCGACTCATGAGTCGACTGGGATCATCGGTCGACTCATTAGTCAACTGGGATTGGTCGACTCATTAGTCGACCAGCCAAAACAGAAGAAAAGAAAGAAGGCTGGAAATTCCCCATCAGTCGACTTATTGGTCGACTCATCAGTCGACTCATAAGTCAGCTGATAAGTCGACTCATTGGTCGACTGAGCAAAAATTTTCTAGTTTTTCTGTCTTCATTGATTTTCTACAAAAACTTAAATCTAAAGTTCTCTTCATTATGTCCAGCATTATATATCCAATTCTAACATATGTGTATCAACAGAAATGAAAGATTTGCATGTAATCATTTACATTAGAACCCTAATCATATTTATACATGTTTAAAAAATGTATTGAAAACAAAGAATTACAAGAAACCCATGTTTAAAACTAACTCCAGATCTGGATCTACATTTTAAAAACGTTGGTGAGTTTTTTTTATTTACTGAAACATCTGATTTCTTGCATCATATGCCATAGGAATATATTTTATACGCAAAATAATGATTTAGGCTCAATAAATCCGAAATAAAACTAAATAAAACTATACAAACAGTGGGTGTAGGGCTAGGTGAGATATTACTCGCGTCTCATAGGTTGACTCATCAGTCGACTCATTGGTCGACTCATAAGTCGACTCATAAGTCGACTGAGCCGACATTTTCCAGATCCATGCATGTTTTGCTAATTTGCCAAAACCAATGCACAAAACTCTATAAAAATACACTCATACATATTTGATAACTTGTTATCCAGTAAATCAATAACCTCAAGTCATTTACCACATTAGAATTATTTATCTCTAATAATTCACATATACTTCTAACAAAAATACGGGGTTTTTCAATAACAGTTAGCCCTTTTCGCTTGGAGTTGACTTTTAGTTGGGTCCAAAAGAAATAAGATATGCTCTAATCAATACAAGCCTGCTAAGGATGATAAACTGAGAAGTCTTCGTCTTAGAGACGTGGTTGACATTATCGGGCATCATTCTTTACCCATCATGACTCCGCTTTTCATGGCTGATGTTATCAAAGAGTTAAACCATCATTTTTGGAAATGAATCATCATGGACATAACGGAGGATCTTCCACTTTTTGAGTATTGGAACATGGGGCATTAAATGAGGGCGGTGCTTCATGTGTCGAGTGAACATCTTCAGATTCCGAAGTGGATCTGACTTGGTTGCTTAGAAAATCACCGCATCCTTTGAAATCCTTCCACTCACTTCTATGAAAACTTATAAATGGCCTCTTAATGTTAAGAGAATTATTTTATGAACCTTCGCTCTGACAAATTCCTAATATTCCTCTAAGCTTTTTTAAGAAAAAGTCTTCCATGGCCTCTTAAGTTTCAACCTCTGGCCGTAGTTGTAGGGAATAAAAATTGCATTTACACAAGAGAGCTCAAACCTTGCCCATTAGAGCTCGCTTGTGTGCTCAAAGAAAGCAAAAGGCCAAGCAGAGCTCGCTTACGAGCCAAATCTCGCCTGTTTGTTTGGCTCGCCTGCACGTGCCAAACCTCGCCGACCTCGCCTATTTGCTTGACTCGCTAGCACGAGTCAAGCTCACCCGACTATCAAGCTCACTAGCATGAGCTCAACCTAGCCTGAATGCCTTGCTCACCAGTACGAGTCAAACCCGCTTGCAGTGAGTTCTCCTACACGAACTCAGCTTGTCAACGAACGCCAGCTCACACGCTCGAGGGGCCCGCCAGCCGACCCCACCTGTTCGTCAAGCTTGCCTACAAGCTCGCTTGAACATTCAAGCAGTCCTCAAGCTTGCCTGCAAGCCTGTTAGCCCCGCCTGAATAGTGAAAGTGGTTGCTTGCTTGTGGGAGTGGGCTCATCCACTTCCCACGTCCTGGATAATAAGGCATGGCTCTCATCACCCCTATAGTGGTCACATCCCATAGCTACAGGGGGAGTATGCTACTCCTTACTCCTATTAGTGGTCACATCCCATAAATCAAGGGATAGTCCATGCCATCCCTTGCCTATTTATAGGACCCCTTTGCCAGTGAAAGGGGTTCAGCTTACAATTTGGTGAAGAAGCTTGGAATTTTCAAGACTCCTCAACCAGAGGCTGGATCATTTGGGAATTGACTACTAAGGCTCTTGGCTCCTTCTTGGCTCCCTCAATTCTCTTCAAACAGAGGTCTTCATTAGCTTGCTTTGTGGAACTTCCTAGCTTTTTGCCTGGATTGTTAAAGTAGACTCAATCTGAACTCTCAGATTTGAGACTCTCGGCTTTTTGCAAACTCTTGCATATTAGCCTTCTCTAAGCATTCGGCCTTGATGCTCATGAAGCTCGGGTATTATCGAACTCAATCACACAAGAGCTTCTACTACATACCGAAGCTTAATCGCAATTTCGATCAGATTGTCCAATGGAAGCAAACTCGACGCAAACATTCGAGGGAGGCATATCAAAGAACCCACGTTAAGCAAGAAGAGCATTCTCTTCTCTTCTATTATAATTGTTGATCCTTAGTTTGTAATAAACTATTCTTATTAATACAAACAATCCCTCTTCGGAGAGATCAATTTTTATGCCCTACAGAAGATGATGACCACAGTGGGAGCAATAGTTTCTTCAACCGAAATGGTGGTGGCGCAATTCGACGAAGTTACGGAGAGGACGACAATCGAGCCCCTTATGATTGAGTTCGACCAAGCTAAGTACGAGGAGTACTTATCTTCTTCCTACTTTAGTGGTAAATCTTCTCACTAATACGGCAGAGTTGCGCACGTAGCCCAACCCAAAGTGGCCAAGGCAGCCATGCCCAAGAGCTCTACCTGAGCAACAGCAGTAGGTTCTATCTCCCCTAAGCCAGCCAAGGCTGAGCCAAAGGCTAAGAAGACCAGCCAAGGGATTGCTCGTTGGGTTGCCAAGCAATCTGCATTGCCCCCTACACAAGAGGAGACAACTGTTTGTATCGGCGCGAACCACACTTTCATCGTCAACATGAATGCTCCTCTCTCCAAGAGAGCCAAATAGCAGTGACGACAAGCTCTCGCCCATCAAGAAGCCTAAGCCTTCGCTTTCTATGATGGCCTGAATTACTATTCAGGCCTAAGAAGAGCCAATGAGGAACATAAAGTTCCCAGTTTCAGCGGACCATGTTCAGGCGGGCTTCATTCTGTTGACGAAGTTCCCAAAACTGGCGAGCTTGATGTTTCAGATGAACCTCACTCTATTGATGAAGTTCCCAAAACTGGCGAGCTTGATGTTTCAGGTAAACCTCACTCTAGCAGCCAAGTTCCCCATTTTGGCAATCTTAGAAAGACATGCGAGCCCCCCAAATCGGGAGGGTTTCGCTCTTCAAGCCATCTTCCTAGATCAGGCGAGCAGCCCAAATCAGGTGAATTCCATGATTCAAGCGAGCTGCACCCTCAAGCAGGTGAGCTCCGTACATCAAGCAAGCTTCGCGTCACAAACAGAAGGCACCATGTAGGCGAACCCCAGCAGGCCCGCCTAAAAACATGCATTGGCCAAAAAGGCAAAGCAAAGACAAGTCAAATAGGCGGACCTTGCCTGAATGAACAAGAAGCTGGAGCTCGCCAGAAGGCTGAAGCTCGCCAGAACACGAGACCTCGCCTATCAAGGTAGGCTCACCTGAATTCAACACTTGAAGAATTTTCCAAGTTTTCCCACAATTCTTCTTTCGAACCTTCTTCGCATGATTGCGTGTTTGATTCTGTTAACATCGGGGGTTATCACCATCAACCCACAGGGGATCTCATGGATCATCTGACTCGCAAGCACACTATTCACAAGGCCAATCCTTAGTGCTACTGTGAGAGGCCCATCAAAGCAGTGCTTGCTGATTGCCAGTGTACCAAGGCACTAAAACATTCGGTGTTCGAAAGGCTTTCTCAGCAGTCTCTAGAGTCAAGACTTCCTCACCGGAGATGAAATCGTTGGAGGAGACAAGCTACTGATGATCTAGAACTCCCGGCTGCTACGGTTAACATAGCGGGGAAAGAAAAAGCTAAGTATTCGGATTCGTCGGATCCATAATTTTTCCTAGGATTCAAATGCCTCCCTGTTGAAAGTAAGGGTGTCCACCTACACACCCGTACCTAAACGGGAGCGGCCATCCCATTCGATTACGCTCGCCCATCTGTTGGCCTTCTTGTTTTGATGATGTTTAACAAATAATTTACGACTAATGTTGTTTGTCTAGTATTTGTGTTTTCTTATTTATTATAGACAAACAATATGTTGGAGGATGGATGGAATCAAGCTTTCACGATCATATCCAATGGAGGTTAGCAGAATAGTGGAGAGAAGCAATGCAATTCAAGTTAAAGATCCAAGTTCAAGCTTCATCCGTAAGTTTACCAAGAAGAGCTTATTGAAGATCAAGATCATAGCTTGGGTATATTTAGTTTAGGTTTATATTATGTGTGTTGGTACTTTAAGCTCAATATCATATACACACACATTTTATTGGTTTCTATGTATGTATGTATATTGATTTTTAGTTTATCCACAAACAAAGTTTTTACAAGCATATAAATAAATATTTATATTCATACATGTTTGTTTTTACATGGATAAGTTGGTTTGGTTTAATTTTATAGATATGAAACAAATATATATTTATATACATACTCATATGTTTCATATTCTATTATATTTGTAAAAATATTGTATTCTTAGTTTTTAGACTTAACAATAATCATATACATCTTTTATTAAGTCTACAAAATTATTTTGTAATATTTCAGAATACAGTTAAGCTAAAGTGTCAAAACTCATGTGTTTATATTTTTATGTTTTGGACTATTTTGCAAAATAATGATATTTTTATTTGTAACTTTTGTTACAATCAATAAAAGAATTTTTTTTCACCACTTTAAGTTTTCTTCTCTTTGTTTGATGATGATGATGGAGATGAAGATCAATTTGAAGGTTTGCTTTTATTTTAATTTTCTTTTTTATTTCTTATTTCTTTTTAGTAATTTCTTTCTTATTGCTTATTAGTTTAGATTTACATTCATGTCTTGTAGAGTAGATTTATTTTATTATCTTTATTTTATTTTGTATTTTAATTTGTAGAGTAGATTTATTTTCTTATATTTTCATTTCTTTTGCAAGTTAGATTTATTTCTTGTTCATAGTGTAAAGTTCCTTGTTCTTATTTCTTTTCTTTGTAATTAGTTCTTATTCTTTTCATTTCATTCCTTGTTTTTATTTCTTAAGATGTGAAACTAATTCTTGTAGGAATTTTTGAATTACATGAAATTAGCTTTATTTCCTTTATATTGAATGAATTATTCTCTTATACTTAAAATGATCATGTATAGGATAATTAACTAAAGAACTAATTGGTAGAAGAATAATTTGATAATCTATGCTTATCTTAAGTGGTTCGATAGGTTATACTTATGAATTTTAGAATTACTATCTTGTTGTTGTTCTTATCATGAATTTTAATTTTGCTTAGATGATAATTTGATAAGTTATACTTTTCTTAAATGGTTTGATAGTCTATACTTAATAAATCTAAAGTAAAATGTGATGAAAAGAAAATAGTTCATATTTTATAATTAAGATTAACTAGTGGGTTCAATTCTAGATTTCTCATATCTTTAATTGAATCATCCATCTTTTCTTTCTTGATTTTTCCTTAGTTCTTGATTTTCTCTTATTTGTTTCTTGATTTTTATTTCCTTTATTTTTCTTTCCTTATGATTTCATTTATTCTTTTATTACATCCACTCTTCATTTCTATCATCTAAAATCTTATTTATTGACTTTTGCACATATTCACAACACTCCTTATATCTCTCCACAATCATAATTTTCATCACTCCTATTGTCACGCACACAACGTAAGAACGGATTCTAATAATTTCTTACAAACACCTTCCTCGTGGGATTGATAACTCTTTATACTATAACTTGATTTGTTGTGCACTTGTAACTTTTGGTACATATTTATGCCCCGTCACCACTCCTCTTGGAATTAACCTCGTCTCTCACACTACTTCTCTAAGTGTCCTTGTGTATTACAATGTGTTATCTTAACAATAAGGTTTAAATACAAAGAATTTGTTCTCTAATAAGAATGAGAATGAAATTAAGCTCACACTCAATGATACAACCCACGACCCAAAATATACTATATGTAAAAAATACTTTAAGCTCAAGGGGTATGTGTGTAACCAATGAGTATAGATGAAATCAAAGATAAACTCAAATCAATCTAGCATAAATAAGAGAAACTGTTAGGTCTCATGTTATGAGCCTACATCTTTTAATTTTGTTTTAATGATTACAGATAATTTCTAATATTGTTTGTCTAGTATTTATGTTTTCTTATTATGTATTCTAGACAAATAATAAGTTGGAGGATGGATGGACTAGAGCTTTCACGATCATATCCATTAGAGGATGGAAGGATATAGTGGAATGAAGCCCATGCATACTAGTCAAGATCCAAGTTCAAGATTCTTCCATGTTTACCAAGACAAGCTACAAATGAAGATCTATCAAGCTTAGGTAAATTAAGTTTAGGGTTTATATAATGTGTGTTAATTCTATAAGCTCAAATATACACACACATTACATTTGTGAATTTTCATGAAAATAGGTATTTTTATGAAAAATACATTCAAATATGTTTTGGACTATACAAACCATGTTAACATCTTTTATTATGTCCATAAAATGATTACACAAGTTTTCAGAACTTGATTTGAGCTAAAATGACAAAAACAACATATTTGAAAAACATGTATTTTAGCACTTTTGAATATTTCTGAGTTTTCACAAATGATAAGAGAAAATTGAAAAATTCCTTTTCCAACATGTTCATGTTCATGTTTATAAACTTTTTTCAAAGTTTTATATTTTTTGGAATTTATTTGCTATTTTTAAATGTATTTGAAAAGTCAGATTTTGAACATGCACAGTGTCTGTGCATGTTCATAAGTTGACTTATCAGGGTTGATAAGTCGACTTATGAAATGCTCTAGAAAGTATATTTTTTCTCTGCTGAGTCGACTTATTCAAGAACACAAGTCGACTTATTATAAGTCGAATGCAAGTCGACTTATAGGCATATTTTAGTGTGTTAATTTTCTTCTGAAAGTCGACTTATGTGAACTTTCAAGTCGACTTATTGTAAGTCGATCACAAGTCAACTTATACTAAGTTGAATGCAAGTCAACTTATAAATATGACCGTTACACAGTAACGGCTATTTCCAGATTTTGTTTTGTGAGGGTTTTTGGTCATTTTGCTTGGGTTTTTGCTGATGTTTTGGGTGGCTATATATACCCCATTGCTCTCATCTTTCATAACTAATCAAGCGAATGTTTTAAACAAGTTTTGAAGAGGGTTTTAACAAGAGTTTAAAAGTGTTTAAAAGATTATTTAAGTGTTTGAGTTTGAGTATAAAAAGACGTGGCTTGCTCTTTCAATTGGGGAATTCATCCTTAATCTTCTTCAACCTCTATTGTGTTTAATAGATAAGTTTTTCTAACTCTATTCTCTAGCAATTCGTTTTTGTTTTTCCTATTATTATTTATTGCTACTTTGTTAATTGAGTTAGATTTTGTTTATACTCATTTTATCACACACATCCTATTTGAGCTTGTAGCATTTCATACATCATATATTGGGTTGTGGGATTGTGATTTGTGAGATTGAGCTTACATTGAGTTCTCACCTATTGTAGAGAACATTTTATTATATTGTGCTTAATTATGAGTTACACGTTGTATCACACTTGTACACCAAGAGGAGTGTATGGTGAGAGATGGGGTTGTCCCAAAAGGAGTACCGTCGACAGTAATTGTAAAACCCCGTATTTTATTAGAAGTATATGTGAACTATTAGTGATAAATAGTTTTATGTGTGGTAAATGACTTGAGGTCATGGATATACTTGGTAGCAAGTTTCTAGACATGTATAAGTGTGGTTTCATAGAGTTCGTGCATTGGTTTTGGCTGAATAACAAAACATACACGAATCTGGAAATAAATGTCTGCTCAGTCGACTTATGAGTCGACTCATGAGTCGACTGATGAGTCGACCTATGAGTCTAACGGGCTGATTTCCAGCTTTTCTTTTATTTGCGGGTTGGTTTGGTTTTGTTTCGGGTTTGACCGCTTATATAAAATCTCTCCTACCCGAAACCAACCCGAAAACCCATCAGTTATCAGAGAAACCCTAGTCTCTCTCTCCCCTCAAAACCCTAGTTCGTTTTTGGCAATTTTGGGGGATTTTTCAGAGGATTTCAGCGGGATTTGATGAGGTGCAGCATAGGAGATCTTTCTCTCTCGGATTCAGGAGTTGGTCAGCATACCAGAGGCGAGTAACATCTCGCCCAGCCCTCACCCACTGTTTGTATAGTTTCTATGAGTTTTTATTTTGGATTTTTGAGCCTAAAACATATTTTGTGTATAAAAATAGATGCTTTACATTCTAAGCTGCAAGATCTATATTTTTCAGTTAGTAAAAAGCTTACCAACATTTTTGTAATATAGATCCAGATCTGGAATTAGTCTTAAATATGGGTTTCATATGATTTAATGTTTTTAACATGTTTTTAAACATGAAGAAATATGTTTAGGGTTTTAATGCAAAATAATACACGCAAATATTTCTTTTCTGTTGATATACATGTGTTAGAATTAAATATATATTGCTGGACATGAACAAAGAGAACCTTAGTTTTTATCAATTTTCGCAGATAATCATCGTAAGTAGAAAACTAGGGATTTTCTGCTCAGTCGACCAATGAGTCGACTCATGAGTCGACTTATGAGTCGACTGATGAGTCGACTAATGAGTCGACTGACGGGAAAGTGTTCAGTTTTGTGTTTTGTTTGGTCGACTAATGTGTCGACCAATCCTAGTCGACACATGAGTCGACTAATGAGGTGTTTTACAGATTTTTGGTCTATTTGAGTTGCTTTTTCAGGGTCGCCTGAATTATCTGACACTAGTTTACAATGTTAGTGATTTATCTGTACATATGAGTTGACTTTTGACACAAGTACCGATCCGCACACCGAGGCACGTGTGACATGAGTCTATGTGTATCTTTTGTGTATATATGTATCATCGACACTTACACTTTGCATAATTTATATTTAGTCCTCGTGTTGGACATACATTTTACTCAGTCCCCGTGTTGGACATGCATTACCTTTCAGTCCTCATGTTGGACATTTATTTCATTCGGTCCATGTGTTGGACATTAGTTATATTTAGTCCATGCGTTGGACATTAGTTACATTTAGTCCATGCGTTGGACATTGGTTATATTCAGTCCATGCGTTGGACATCGGTTATACTCAGTCCATGCGTTGGACATTGGTTATATTCAGTCAATGCGTTGGACACTCGTTACTTTCAGTCCATGTGTTGGACGTTTACTTCATGCAGTCCATGTGTTGGACATTTAATCTATATAGTCTATGTGTTGGACACTTAATCGTTTTTCTCACATGACACTCATGTGAGTTCGACATGACACTATGTTTGGAAGTAGAGATGGGTTTTGTATTCTTTTAAGTTATTTGTTCTTGCATTAGATTTTGGGTTTGGTATTTAGGGATTTACAATCCGAGCTACATGGTATATACATGAGGGTTTCCTTATTTGGATTATTTCGCTCGACGTACCTATGCTCGTGTTGTAACTTCCTAAATACTAAAATCCTCTTATACCTAGGTACTTACAATCTGAGCTACATTATAGAACCCCGTATTTTGTTAGAAGTATATGTGAACTATTAGTGATAAATAGTTCTATTTGTGGTAAATGACTTGAGGTCATGGAGATACTTGGTAACAAGTTATTAGATATGTATGAGTGTGGTTTCATAGAGTTCCGTGCATTGGTTTTGGCTGAATAATAAAACATGCACGAAACTGGATATATATGTCTGCTCAGTCGACTTATGAGTCGACTCATGAGTCGACTAATGAGTCAACTGATGAGTCGACCAATGAGTCGACTGACGGGCTGATTTCGAGTTTTCTTTTAGTTGCGGGTCTGTTCGGTTTTGTATCGGGTTTAACCACTCATATATTATCTCTCCTACCCGAAACCAACCCGAAAAACCATCAGTTATCATAGAAACCCTAGCCCCTCTCTCCCCTCAAAACCCTAGTTCGTTTTTGGCGATTTTTGGGGGATTTTTCTGAGGATTTCAGCGGGATTTGACGAGGTGCAGCATAGGAGATCTTTCTCTCTCGGATTCAGGAGTTGGTCAGCATACCAGAGGCGAGTAACATCTCGCCCAACCCTACACCCACTGTTTGTATAGTTTTATTTGGTTTTATTTCGGTTTTATTGAGCCTAAATTACTATTTGTGTATAAAAATAGATCTTTATAGCATATGATGTGAAAATCAAATGTTTTCAGTTTATAAAAGCTCACAAACGAATTTATAAACTTAGATCCAGATTTGGAATTTGTTTAAACATGATTTTATTGTGATTTAGTGGTTTCAATACGTTTTTAAACATGAAGAAATATGTTTAGGGTTTTAATGCAAAATACTACAAGCAAATCTTTCGTTTCTGTTGATATACATGTGTTAGAATCGGATATATATTGCTGGACATGATCAAAGAGAACATTAGTTTATAAATTTTGCAGATAAGTATATTAAGCAGAAATTTGGGGATTTTCTGCTCAGTCGACCAATGAGTCGACTGAGGGGAAAAATTCTAGTTTTGTATTTTGTCTGGTCAACTAATGAGTCGACCAATCCTAGTCAACTCATGAGTCGACTGATGAGAAGATTTATAGTTTTTCCTCAGTTTGGATTTTTTTGAGTTATTTCAGTTTAACAGAAATTGTTTATGCTTGTTTATTGTTGTTGCGTGCTTAAACATGAATGAGTAGTCGCCCCGAATGACGGGTATTAGAAATTTTTGTTTAACCTGCATCTTTACATGTGAGATAACATGCGGACAAAGGTTTAGTTTACACACCGAGATGTGTGTGAAATTTGTGAAGTTTATCTTATTGCATATCACCTCGATATTAGCATAGTTTGTTCAGTCCTCGTGTTGGACTATAATCCATTGAAGTCCTCATGTTGGACTATAATCCATTGGAGTCCTCATATTGGACTATAATCCATTTCAGTCCTTGTGCTGAATATTTACCTATTAGTCCATGTGTTGGATACTAGTTTAGATCTTGAGTTGACAATATACTTGCGTAGGCTGGGCACGACATTTATACGAGTTGTGACACGACACCGTAATTAAGTTTGAGATGAGTTTGCCTTCTTTTATTAATGTTTCTTGTATTATATTTTGGGTTTGCTATTTAGGGATGTACAATTTGAGATACAAGGTATATACATGAGGGTTTTCTTGTTTGTATTATTTCGCTTGGCGTACCTATGCTCGTGTTGTAACTTCGTAAATACTAAAATCCTCATATACATAGGTACTTACAATCTGAGCTACATGGTATATACATGAGGGTTTCCTTGTTTAGATTATTTCGTTCAACGTACATATGCTCACATTGTAATTACCTAAATAGGATTTGTGATTTTATATATATGTTATAACTGTATTTTTTGTATACAACGAGCCCTTTTCCCTTGGGGTTGGTTGTCATGTTGCTCGCTAGCGCTTTGACGCTCGTTGTCCCTCCCCCTTTCAGGTAATGAGCCAGGAGCCCGGAGAGTCACAGGTTGATGGCATCACCCTCTAGCTTCAGACATTTATTATAATTATATTTTTCTTTTGAACTCCACTGTAGACTTTTGTTAGACATTTGAGAGTTTATTCTAGAAGTTGTAAAGGCGGTGTGCCTTGTTTCCTTTTATTCAGACATTTGTATTTGAGATTTGTTGAGACATTCCAGTTTATTCTTTTCAGACATTTACTTGTACTTCAGTATGTTAGATGATGAAATATTTATAAGATCTTTATTATTTCATCAGTTGACTCTTGTATAATCTTTGACTTGTTTTTGTACCTACACCTATTATTGACTCTACTAGAGAGATAGTAATTGTGATGGTGAAACATGTTATTGCACGGTATGGTGCATGGTAGGTTTGACATTCTTGGTTTTACCTTGGACTGCAGCCTTGTGTGAACTCACGGGCGTCACAGTTGGTATTAGAACTCTAGTTCCAGTATCCTTAGGATCATCCTGTGTCGAGTCGTGAAGTTAGGATAGAGTTTCTTATGATTCATGTATAGAGTCCGTAAGGATTCCCTAGTATGAGTGAGGACCATATATGCGTATATCTCAAAAAATTGAGGATTTTTTTTCTTATGACAACTATTTTGTGTAAACTTAAAGTATTTGGGTGAATACTAAATTGTTGTGAAAATCATATTGTGATATGCTATGTATGTGTATATGTTTATTTAGACTCATAAACTCTTATTTTCTTATGATCAGAGAGATGGCAGGACGTGGTAGACCTCGTACTCAGAGAGCTGAACAGGCAGAGTCGCAGCAGGCAGCAAGATCAACCCGAGCCACAACAGGCACCACCTGAGCCGCAGCACGCTCCCCAGTACCTTATTGATCTCATGGCTCCAATCGTAGCTAGGATGGCAGCAATTGAGGAGCTTGTGGCGAGTAATATCGTGCCACCGACACCACTACCACCACCAGCAGCAGATCAGCCGCAGGGGATACCAGCCGTTCCTATCAGTGAGAGACCACCAGAGGCCGCACCTGTAGCTATCCCACCAGTAGTCCCAGATAGAGCTACAGAGCAGGAGGCTTGGCTCCGTATGGTTGAGAGGTATCAGAAGATGAGAGCACCAGAGTTCCAGGGGTCAGCAGATCCGCTTACAGCCCATAAGTGGAAGGAGGATGTGAGTAATATTCTCGATATACTTAATGTAGATTCGGTTCAGAAGCAGTGATTAGCGTCCTACAGCCTAAAGGGAGACGTTGGGAGATGGTATAGGCTTCAGTTCACTCCAGAGCACTGGATGACCCTCACGTGGGAGGACTTTGTTTATTTCTTCAATGGGCAGTATATTTCTTCTGCAGCACGGTCTGGAAAGGAGCTTGAGTTGTCTCGACTGACTCAGGGGGATATGTCAGTGGCAGATTTTAAGAGCAGATTTATAGAGTTGCTGCATTTCACAGGCATGTGGCAGACAGGAGAGCGCCAGGCACAAATGTTCTTAGTAGGGATCCGCCCTAATCTCCATCGTTACCTCGTCTCGAGGAAGTTCTATTCAGTTCGAGAGGTAGCAGAAACTATCACCTCACAAGAGATTGAGACTACCATGTTCTAGAAGGATAAGGAAGGGAAGACCAAGGCAGGACAGACCGGGGATAAAGGGAAGAACAAAAGACCTTTTTCTGGATCCCAGCAGCAGCAGCAAGGTCCTCATAAGAAGGGACCCCAGCATGATCAGAGAGCGCATCAGCAGCGCAAGTTTCTGGGAGTTTATTTTAACTGTCACAAGGTCAGACATAAGGCATCGAAGTGCGTAGCGCACCAGCAGGAGCTCAGCAAGGCAAGGGCCCGAGCTAGCAGCAGCAACGACAGCAGGGCAGATTTCAGGGCCAGCAGGCGAGACGTGAGGCATCGCCAGTAGCACAGAGGACTGAGGGGCAGATTCGTGCAGTTCAGGAGGTTCCTCAGGCGTAGATAGTACCGTATTCTCCAGCACTAGTAGCAAAGCAGTCTCCAGCCACGGGCAAAGTATATGCGGTAGTACCGCGTGATCATGGAGCTAGCGGAGCAGTGGTGGAGGGTACGTTTCTTATGAATTTTTTTCCCGCCCATATTCTCTTCGATTCGGGAGCTTCGCATTCCTTCATTTCGTATGATTTTATGTCTAGACTCTAGCTTGTAGCTCAGCCATTAGACACCCCTTTATCAGTGTCCACCCCTTTAGGTGAGATATTACTTCTGGAGAGCGTTTGTAGGAGGTGTACTATCAGTTTAGATGAGTCGGTGTTCGTTGTCGATTTGATAGTGTTGCATATGTCCGAGTTCGATGTCATCCTTAGTATGGATTTGTTGTCTTCCTGCCATGTTAGTATTGACTACTTTGCAAAGACAGTCAATTTACAGGCGTCCAATGGGTCCGAGATGATTGTGGCAACCTCTCAGGGCAACCGTTTTGCGGAGTCATTTCTGGCGTACATCGAGGAGGTAATGCGACGGGATCAGGGTGTTGATTTATTGGAGACTAGAGTTGTCTCAGAGTATCAGGATGTCTTTCAGGACATACCTGGATTACCTCCTGTGAGAGAGGTTGAGTTATGTATTGAGTTGCAGCCAGGCACAGCCCCGATATCCCATGCACCCTATCGCATGGCACCAGTTGAGATGAGGGAGCTTCAGACCCAGTTGGACGAGTTGTTAGCTCAGGGTTTTATTCGTCAGAGTTATTCTCCGTGGGGCGTACCGGTCCTCTTCGTGAAGAAGAAGGATGGTGGTATGAGATTGTGCATTGATTATAGGGAGTTGAACAAGGTCACTATCTGGAATAGGTACCCATTGCCTAGGATTAATGACTTGTTCGACCAGCTGCAGGGAGCGCAGTTCTTCTCGAAGATTGATCTTTGTTCTGGTTATCATCAGTTACGGGTTCGAGAGATGGATATTCCCAAGACCGCCTTTCTTACTCGATATGGATCTTTCGAGTTCATGGTCATGCCATTCGGACTGACCAATGCACCCGCGGTATTCATGGATTTGATGAACCAGGTTTTTCGTCCCTTCTTAGATCATTTCGTGATTGTTTTTATCGATGACATCCTCATTTATTCGAGATCGGAGGCAGACTACGAGGAGCACCTACGATTAGCTTTGAGGACTCTACAAGAGCATCAGTTATATGCCAAGTTCAGCAAGTGTGAATTTTAGCTTTCAGAAGTTAGATTTCTCGGCCACGTCCTCAGTAGAGAGGGCATAATAGTGGATCCGGCTAAGGTGACGGTAGTTCTTGACTGGGAACCACCGAAGACGGTGACAGAGATTCGTAGCTTCTTGGGCTTAGTCGGCTATTACAAGAAGTTCATCCAGGACTTCTCGAAGATTTCGACGCCACTTACATGGCTTACGAAGAAGGGTGTATAGTTCATTTGGAGTATGAAGTGCCAGAAGGCCTTTGATATCTTGAAGACTAAGTTAACTTCAGCACCAGTTTTGACTATTCCGAGTAGCGACAGGACATTCATCGTCTATACAGATGCATCGTTGGCAGGCGTAGGAGGTGTATTGATGCAGGCTCAGAGAGTAGTAGTGTATATATCACGGCAGTTGAGGGTGCATGAGCAGAACTATCCCACACATGATTTAGAGTTAGCAGCAGTGGTTTTTGCATTGAAGTCGTGGAGGCACTACTTGTATGGAGTACAGTTTGAGTTGTTCACAGACCACCAGAGTCTAAAGTATCTTTTCTCTCAGAAGGAACTTAACCAGAGACAGAGGAGATGGATTGAGTTTATCAAGGATTACGAGTTCGCGATTCAGTATCATCCGGGGAAGGCAAATGTCGTGGAAGATGCTTTAAGAAGGAAGCGTCGACATCGGGTTGCGGCTTTGAGGTGTTCATTGTATAGAGATCTTCTTACTCTTAGCCAGTTTGATTTCAGACTCGAGATTGGTGGAGCCAGTGCATTTTTGGGAGTTGTGTCAGTTCAGCCATCACGGAGTACCAGAGTAGTCAAAGCTTAGCTAGAAGACTCTTGGATTCAAATCCGAAAGGAGGAGATTTCCAAAGAGCCTAAGACTGATTGGACCATTGGAGCAGATGGAGGTCTACGGATGAAGGGTAGGCTGGTTATGGCATCCGGTGCCGAGCTGAAGAGAGAGTTATTTGATGAGGCACATCGTACTAGGTACACAGTACATCTAGGGACCACTAAGATGTATAAGGACTTGAAGAGACACTTCTGGTGGAGTGGTATGCATCGAGAGATTGCAGGGTATGTGGCGAAATGTTTTACCTGTTAGCAGGTGAAGGCAGAGCATCAGAGACCAGCAGGAACACTCTAACCTTTACCCATCTGTAAGGACCATGAATTTTCGATACGTATTTGAATACTTTTTCTAATACTTAAAATATTAAATATTATTTTGAATAGTAGAGTATTAATATTTTATTATTACATTAATATATATATATTATATAATATTTGGTTGTTATTATTTTTGTTAAATATTATTATTTGTTTAACTATTATTACCATAGTTATTGGTATATTTATGGTAATAAATCTCCATAATCTTTTCCTCTCTCAATTATTCCCTCTTAATCTCTATCTGAGCCTTCCTTTTTCTCTCCCATAATTCTTTCCCATAACCGACCCCAATCATCCCTCAATCACTCCCCTTAATTCCCTCCGCAAATCCCGCTACCCACTCCCTCTGTCCCCCCAATCAATCTCTCCACTCCCTTATTTTATTCCTCACCCCCATCACCTCTTTCTCTCTCTATCTCACAGCAACGCCTACTTCTCTCTCTCTCTATCTCTCTCTCTCCAATCACTCACTCTCTCGTACACATCCCTCATCCCCTCTCTCTTCATCTCTCTCTTTATCTCACTCTCTCTCATCATCTTCACCACCATTAAATCCTCCTTCATCTTCCCCAACAACTAACCACAGCACGCGCGCCCAACCTCCTTACCGCCACCAACTTCCAGCCCCTCGCCGTTACCCTCAACCGCCGCGACCACCCTCAGATCCAAGCTCAACCACCGGCCCCACTTCTTCTTCCTCGAGGACGAACTCTACCTCCAGCTCCTCCCCCAACCTGAGCTCGACCGCGGCCTCCGACCGACGCCCGCAGAACCCCCGCCAGCCGACAGTCGCCCCCGTCAGCAAACCCATCTCCCACGCATCCTGCTCCTCTCCATCTCCTTCACAACCACCTCCGCCTCCTATTCCTCTGCCCATCGCGCCTCCTCCCGCCGCCCGACCTCCAGTCAGCCCCAGCTCGACCACCACGAGCCCCTCCTTCGCCGTCGCCAGCGAACACCGACCGTCGTCGTGCCCAGCTCCGCCTCCACGAGCTCCGACGTCGACCTCCACTCTAAGCCGCTGCTCCCCTGAGTTCGCCACCGTCGTCGAGCTCAACCCAGCCTCCTCAGTCGCCGCCCCCTTCGCCGTCACGCTGCCCTCAGTCTCACCTCCTCTGCCCTCTTGCTGCAGCGACCTGAAACCCTCCCCGTCGCTGACCAACGATCCCCTCCAGTCCCCACGCCGTTGCCCCTTCATCACCACCGGGACGACCTCCACGAACCCCAAGCTCTCACTGCCCCACAGCAGCGACGCCGCCTTCTCCTCAGCCCCGACGACATCTGATCAGCCCGCCGTCGCCCCCTGCAGTCATCGCCGTTCAACTTCAGATCCGTCATGACTCGACCGTTCAGATCCGTCGTACCGCACCGCATCGGCATCGTCGCATCGT